>JAZKJV010010382.1:0-95635 GCA_037367405.1 Ottelia alismoides
ATGTCGCTATACCAATGCTCTTCCCAAATTTGGGTCATGGATTATTGGTGTGGTCGTCCCAGAAGATTGATGCAAATTGGTGCAAAAATTATTGGTATCATATCCACTTTAAGCTTTGGATATGGTCATAACTTCAACATATGAATGCTGATAATTGTGAAAATTGGATATTATATGCATAGAAACTGATGGGACAAAGATGGTAAAAAAATAGATTGTAGATTCACTTTTTAAATATTGATGTACGAGATTCACTTATGTTGAAGTTATATGTTTATTGTATTTCTCCCCCCTTTGATTTCCTATGTTATTTAAAAAGCTTTGTTTTCGTTGTTCTTATCTATGTCCTCGCGGATCCGTTAAAATTAAGAATATAAGCATGACAGGGCTCCTTGAGGCCTCATGTTGCAAAAGACGTTCCAGAAAGCCTCTGCGTGGGAAGCATCCAAATGATATGTCTTATTTTAAGAGCCCTCGTCCTATCAAATCTCGCAATTTGTGAAATTAATGCTTGAAAAATATGCAGTTTTTAATCTGAAACCATTTGAAAGACGATGGAAAGGATGATGAAATAGATAATTGATCGTTGTATTTCCGTCTTCGAATAGTGAGCATGAATAACATGATTACGGATTGGAAAAGTCTGATAGTCAAGATTACAGTATGGCATTTTTAATGAGGTTTTTAAAAGTCTACATGTTTCCGTTATTTTTTAAGCTTTTTTTTCCAAATTTTTTTGGCGTGTTTTTTAGTTCTCCAGGGTAAATTTACATGGAGAAGTAAAAAATACATTAATAAGTCCATCCATTTGCTCAATTTCCAAGTTTTGACCCAAAATCGAGAAATCTTTTCTTCCAGTCATTCTTACGCATACCTAATTACAAATATGACAAAAATATTTTGGGTTAAACTAAGAACCGGAAGAAAAATGGTCCAACCACTCGATTGTTAATCATTTCCTTAATCAGTTGGATGAAAATTTGAAGTTGATCTGTCAAAGCATCGTTTCTCTGGTTAATCCAAGCTATGTCCTTAATAGTCTCATAACTTTGAGAAGAATAACCGTACTCATTGTGATGTGATTTTGGCATGCAATTCTTTGTCGAGTGATAGTCATTCCTCAAGTTGTGGTCTCATCTTGGTCGTGAGTCCTATTTCCTTGACTTTGAATCTCAAGTGCAGGGTCAAAGAAAAAGTGATCTTACTCGGGAAGAAAGTCATCCCGAGTAGGGGATGGTTCAAAAAATGATTTACATATTGTAACCAAGAATCATGTTACTCTTTCAAGTTCGGTTACACTCTTTTCAATCCTCGAATTCACTCGCTTCATTATGTCCAACATAATATTCATTTGATTCTGAGTTGCGAGCAGTTCATGGCTCAAAGTCTTAATCAAAGAAAAAGTGGGGTAATGAAACGGGATGTATGAGGTGGATGTGAATGATGAAGGGAATGATGGCTGGGAAAGAATCACCTCGAAAAGGGGGTTCTTCTGGAATGAAAATGATTGTCTAGACTGGACCCATGGAATCTAGGTATGAAGACTAATATTTTGACATCTTAGAAAATAAAAGTGGAGAATGATCACAAACAACGATTGGTTGTTGTAAGTACAAGGTCTTTGTAGGCACATAATATAATGCCCATGCAAACCACAAGTTCATCAACTTCAGACAATGAAAGCCACAATGGTACAACTATTTATCTTTTAAATTTTAAGTTAGGTGACAATGCAATCTGAGAATCTAAGTGAGTCTCAATGATGCCCAAATGTAGTTCTACTATACAATCAATCAAACTAGTGATCTACCCAGACTGTCGGATTATGTCACACTCCTAAAAGAAATAATACACTTGCACACCCAAAATGTCTCTCTATAGTCGGAGGTGAGCGCTTGTAGCTTCCAAACCTGCAAGAGTCGAATTTGGAGACATGGCACAGGTCCATCGTTTTGGGCTCTAACCTTAAGGATGCGTCCTCACCTACTCAAAGTCTAGAAAAATACCTATGTACAATGATGGGATTGCTTCCAACGAACAATGATTTTCAATTTTGTTCCAATTTATTTAGTCACCTTGTTTAGCAGTTTCCTCGTATCTCTAATAGTAGCAATGTAGTCCTAGATCTATGTCAAGCACCACAAATAAAATAGACCAAGTAGGACGAGTGTACAATATTCGAGTACACGTGCGAGTCTTCAAACGAAGATCGTTGGAAATTAACAGTTATTACAAGTTAATTAACAAAATAAATATTTTCAAAAATTAAACTCTCTCTCCAAAAAGAAAAATGTCTTCTTTAGTGCCCCATTGGCAAGCTCGGTCCACAAAATTGCTCGTTTTCGGTCCCTTAGAGTTGCATTGACTCCCAAAAAAATGCTCTAAGTCCACCGGGTCCCTCGCATGAAAAATAGATTTATATTAGAGAGAGATGCACAAAAATATATACACAAAATAAAATAAATAAAATATTAAGAAATAAACATAGAAAATATTTAAAAAAAATCGAAGGTCAGACTACCTGAAGGTGGTAAACCTATGTACTAAATTATCAATAAATCAATACTAACGGTATACCTTCCCGGCAATGGCACCATTCGAAAACCTATTATCTCTCTTGATTAATCTATCATTTTTAGTGTAGCACAAAAATCCAAAGATCAATCAAAATCCCATAAAAATTTTCCTTCTTGAAAACCGTGTGCTCTAGTTAGTTGAAATTGATCCTATATTGATAAGTAACATCCTTGAGTTGACCTTGGGTCTTACCAAAGTAAATTTACTAAATCTTCCACATTAAAATAATTAAACATTTATGATTTTTGATTGATTGGTTGATTTTTGTGCTATATTAAAAATGATAAATTAATCAAGGAAATAGTGATTTTTCAAGCAAGTGCCACTCATTTAAATTGATTTTTTAAAAGGTAGACCTCTAACCAATGCGGATCATGCAAATGCTTTGTGGATGGTATGTGGTACAGTTGCATGGGAGGATATACCACTTATAGCAAACTTTAGATCTTTAATCGATGTGGATCTTCGACCTACACATGATCGAATACGAGTATATAATGATCTTGTATTTTATTTTTTTCACTAAAATGGATTTGCAGATAATTGTCCATCTTTGTTAGATATTTCTCAGTATTGAGGGCTTTTGACTCTGCCTCAAGATTCAATGATGCAATTAATCATCATATTTCAAAATAATTGTTGGAGCATTGAAATAGATTGAAAAGGGGTTGGGAAGATATTAGAGATGTGACTAAACCATCGGATGTTCCTAACGATGATTGGAAAAAAAGTAAAGCATCATGTAAGCATAACAATAATATTTTTATTTGTTTTAATAATGAATAAAGCAACATGCGATGAAAATGTGAAGTATTTGTCCAATACTAGTTTAAAGTCATTCGTTGTTAAGGACACTATCTGTTATCAGAAACTTGTGGGTAAGTTGGTTTATCTTACTCTGACCAGATCCGACAGTATTTATGTTGTCAATTTGGTGAGTCAATTCATGCATACTAAAATATTCACATGAAGGCAATAGAGTGTATTCTCTGATATATGAAAAGGACAGTGGAAAAGGACTTATCTTTACCAAGATGGAAAATTTGAGATCAAAGGACACACTGATGTGGATTGGGTTGGATGCACCGATACGAGGAGATCTACAACTGGTTACAATATATATATATATATAGGGAATATTTCAGATGAGGTGCACCTTTCCAGGGTGAAAGGAAAGCCCGAGATCTTGACCATCCGCAAATAATCCGATGGTTACCATTAACAGCTCGTTGTCTATATATTTTTAATGTTGAAAAATCCATTATGGTCATTTTAGCATATCTATATTTGGAATGCAACAAATATCTCCACAAATTTCTCCTCTCTCTCTCCCTCTCCCTCTCTCTCCCTCTCTCTCTGCTACCCGTCTCCCTATTCGACGAGCACCACATGCCTTTCCTGGAGATTCGATTCGCAGCAATGGCAGATTCTCTTCGATTCGCAGCACGAGCCTCCGGTGTCGATCCTCGCGACCCATCTTCCAGTTCCGACCACCACGTCACGTCCGCCATGGAGATTCGCGGCCATGGGAGATTCACGGTCATGTTTCATGTGAATATAGGTGTGTGGGCGGAGGAGGTGCATGGAGGAGATGCGTCGTGGAGGAGAAGGGCGACAAAGGTGCGGGTAGAGAGGATGCTGGAGATGGAGGGCGTGCCCAGGTTTTTACAATATAATGAACTATTTTGCAATTTCGAGTTTTTTTTTACAATCTCAGATCGTATTTTACAATAGCATATCATCTTTTTACAAATTTTAGACTGTTTTTTTACATTCATACGCATGGAGGAGGTGGATCATGGAGGAGACGGTTGAAGGAGTGCGTGAATGGAGGTGTGTGGGCGGAGGAGGACGTGCATGGAGGAGGTGGGACGTGGAGGAGAAGGGCGGAGGAGGTTCGGGTAGAGAGGATGCTGGAGATGGAGGGCGTGCCCAGGTTTTTACAATATAATGACCTATTTTGCAATCTCGAGTGTTTTTTTACAATCCCAGATCGTATTTTACAATATAAATGACCTATTTTGCAATTTCAGACTGTTTTGCAATCTCGAGTTTTTTTTACAATCTCAGATCGTATTTTACAATTGCATATCATTTTTTACTAACTGTGATCTTATTATACAATGCAGGATGCAAAATTATAACAGGGACTCGAATTTTATAAAGATGCTTGGCATTTGTGAAAAACTCACATAATAGGATCTGATGGATTTACAATCTTCATACAGGTTTTACAAAACATCCATGATCTTTTACAATAGTGTTATCAAAATTACAATTATTATAACATAAATATTACTAATTGTGATTTTATTTTACAATGCACGATGCAGTTTTTACAATATCAAGGGGAATATTACAAAAAATCTGCTATTCTACATTTCGGGAAAATGCTACCATGTTGGCGAAAATTCAGCAACTAAAAGGCAACAAAAAATACCAAATCAGACACGCTAAAAATAGAAAAAATATAAAGACGAAATAAATTTCAAATTCGAAATTAAATTCAAATTTAAAACGAAAATGTATGGACTAAAATGCCCTTTTGGATGAAGAACGGCTAGATCGAGATCTAACGGATCTCGTGATGGGCTTTTCATACACCCAGGAAAGGTGCACCTCATTGGAAGGGCCCTCTCTCTCTCTCTCTCTCTCTCTCTCTATATATATATATATATATATATATAGGGGGCTTATCCAATGGGCACTGTGTCCATTTGAGATGAGATGAGCCCACTCATATTTTACCAATATTTTCCATCATTTTGAGTTCAATGATTATTTATTTACTGTTGTTATGTCATATTCTTACTATTAGTAACTATTTTCATATAAAGAAGATCTTAGATTCACAAGAAATGGTCATTAGTAAGAATAAAAATGAGACTAGTAATACAAATAATAATACAATCATTTTGTATGAATTTAAGGTTTTTTTTCCTGAAAATAGTTACTAGTAGTAAGAATAAGATATAACACTTGTAAACAAATACCTATTAATCTCAAAAAGATAGGAAATAATGGTAAAAAATGAGTGGGCTCATCTCATCTCAAATGGGCACAGGGCTCATTGGATAATTTCCCTATATATATATATATATATATATATATATATATATATATATATATATATACGGGTAGCAAATTGGTGATTTGGTGAAGCAAGCGACAATTCATGTGTTCAAAGTCTAGTGCTGAAGCTGAATACAGTATTGTTGCCATGGTGCTGCTGAGATGTTGTGGGTCAAGACTATTTTGACAGAGAATGGAATAAATTTCAAGTTGCCTATGAAGTTGTTCTATGACAATAAGGCTACTATAAACCTATCCAACAATTATATCCTATATGATAGAACAGAGCATGTGGAGATTAATCGTCACTTTATTCGGAGAGAGAATTGACTCTAGAGAGCTTGTTCTACCACACATAAAAGCTGAAGATCAAGTGGCTAACGTCTTCACCAAAGGATTTCCCACTACTAGATTTGAGAAGAATATAAGTAAGTTGGGTATGTACAATCTCTATGCCTAATTTGACAGGAAGTGTTGAGTTGCTTGTATATGTGTAAATGGCACTGAGGATCCATTTACCCATTTAGAAACTTATATGTAATCCGCCCCACCTTATGTTTCACACATAGAAAAGAAAAGAAAAGCCCTTTGTTGCTGTGAGCAACAAAGAATCTACACAGAGTGATTTTCCCCTTCCATCTGAAGCGTTTCCCGCATTAACCAGTACTGTTTGCTTGATTTTCTACGGGATGCATTCATCAGAGAATCCTTAGGATCTAAATTTCACTGTTACTTTGCGAGACCAACAATAGACTCTTTGGATAATTGAAATAATCCGTTGATCCCATCCTCTTCTATTCACTTAAAAGCAGTGCAATAAAATTCCAGAATCTACCTACTAAAATCAGTGCAGATATATTTCCTAATTTATGCAAGCAAAGGTGTCAAATGATGGTGATTTATTCTGCCTGTAATCTTATTGCAGGTTACTTCTGAACATAACGAGTGAGCAAATAGTGGGGATTAAGCGGATAATAATATTCTTAAGATGTTAATTAACAACAACCAATATGTGATAAATAGAGAGCCTCCACATCTGAGATAAAAACGACACACTTGATCCCAACTTCTCCGATGATATAAAAATAGTCTGAAAATGAAACTGGACAGTCGATTCCACACTAAGTGAACAAAGAAGCAAAGAAGAAGAAAATACAAACAACAGATCAAATCAAACAACATATTCGCCCTTCAAAGACGCATACACATATAGTAACATATTCTCTTCTGTTGAACACCCAAGCCATTTAAATCCAGCGCACTCAGAAGCACTTCCTGTGAACAATAGATGGACCAGACTCGTCGTACTCCGTCTTTGATATCCACATCTGTAAATGTCATACCCAGATCATGTCAGTTGTTAAGAAATAGGAATTGCTACCAATTTAATGAAAACAAGTCAATTAATGATGACGATGATGTTAACATTTTTTTTCTTTTATAGCTTAGGGACCCTCTTAATAAATCCAAGGAATTGACTTAACGTTTTAGGATAAATTACAAAAAAGAGACTGATCTTTACACGGATTCCCAAATTAGGGACTAATGTTTAAATTGTAACAAATAGGGGACTTAAGTTTAACTTAACAATTCAGTCCCCAACGCCGTTAGTGAATAGCTTAATCAGCTATACTAGTTGACAAAATTACCCCCACCTAATAAAGTTTACTTTTACACTTTCTCAATATAGATCTCCACACAAATCGAGCCACTGAAACCTCCCTAATCCCCACTACAGGGAATCTCCGACAATGGCCCACTCCCATCATCGTCGTAGTTGGTGGACGCCGTCTTCTTGGAAACCCTCCCTCCTCCCCCAGGCCCACCGCCCCCGACCTCCTCCCTCTCCCAGACCCTCCGTCGCAAAGAAGGCCTCTTGGAACTACAACTTCATATGCTGAAAGGCCTGCAAGTAGCAGTGACCCGAGACGAAAATCTCGGTCCAAATCACCATAGAAGGAGAATGGAAGATCGATCGGGAGTGGGGGATCACTCCAAACTTTCGGCCACCGTGTATGGCAGCAGATGTTCAAGTATGAAGAGGTAGAGAAATAGAGGGATTCGATAGGAAGTTGGTTCGGCGATGGATTGAAAAGTTTTGGAAATAAATTATAGAGAAAAGAACGGAGATTAGGTAGAAAAATGGCCAAAGATTGAGCTCTGAAATGGGTTCCAGGGAATATAATGGGGGGGGGGTGGACGGTAGGTTCGATGAACCAAGATGTGATTGCAGACGAAAGATGGGCTGTCAACCTGGACTTCGAGGTTTTTGGAGAAACGACCTGGTTGTTGGGTTGGTTGAAGCTCGTGGAGAAGAAAGGAGGAGAGGGAGAAAGAATAAAGTCGAGGAAGAAGAAGGGTGCAAGGGGAGAAGGTGCACACTGCAAAGATGAGGGTATTTTCGTCAACCAACACCACAAATTAAGATGCTATTGGGGATTG
Organism: Ottelia alismoides; assembly: GCA_037367405.1. Taxonomy (NCBI): domain Eukaryota; kingdom Viridiplantae; phylum Streptophyta; class Magnoliopsida; order Alismatales; family Hydrocharitaceae; genus Ottelia; species Ottelia alismoides. The sequence continues at coordinate 8,092 of JAZKJV010010382.1, forward strand.
TATCGTTAACTTATACTTGGGTCCCTTATTTGTTACAATCTAAAAACCATTCCCTAATTTAGGAATCCGTGTAAAGATCAGTCCTCTTTTTGTAATTTACCCAACATTTTATTACCTGCTGGAAAGTGCTGAGAGATGCCAATATGGAGCCTCCGATCCAGACACTGTACTTGCGCTCGGGCGGCGCCACGACCTTGATCTTGACAGTGCTGGGCGCCAATGCCGTGATCTCCTTGCTCATCCGTTCCGCGATTCCGGGGAACATCGTGGAGCCGCCACTCAAAACTATGTTACCATACAAGTCCTTCCTTATATCCACATCACATTTCATGACAGAGTTGTACGTAGTCTCGTGGATTCCGGCGACCTCCATCCCGATCATTGACGGCTGGAAGAGAACCTCCGGGCAGCGGAAGCGCTCAGCACCAATGGTTATGACCTGTCCGTCCGGGAGCTCGTAGCTCTTCTCCACGGAAGAGCTGGTCTTTGAAGTCTCAAGTTCTTGCTCGTAGTCAAGTGCTATGTATGCGAGCTTCTCCTTCATGTCCCTTACGATTTCCCGTTCGGCCGTGGTCGTGAAGGAGTAGCCACGCTCTGTGAGGATCTTCATGAGTGCATCCGTCAGATCACGACCGGCAAGATCGAGACGGAGGATGGCGTGTGGGAGGGCGTATCCTTCGTAGATGGGTACTGTGTGGCTCACACCGTCACCTGAGTCCAGAACAATGCCTGCAGAAACATGCAGTATTTTTACTGTATTAATTTTACTATAAGCAGTAAGATGACACTTCTTATAAAAAAATCAATATGGAATTACTAAGATTTGTGTGAAACTAGCAACTAATCTTGACATGAATATGCAACTGATGCACTCCATTATATAAAATCTATATGCGCTTAATTACCAGTTGTGCGACCACTTGCATAGAGGGAAAGAACAGCCTGGATGGCCACGTACATAGCAGGAGTGTTGAATGTCTCAAACATGATCTGAGTCATCTTCTCTCGGTTGGCCTTCGGGTTGAGAGGAGCTTCCGTCAGCAGGATGGGGTGTTCCTCCGGAGCCACACGCAGCTCGTTGTAGAAGGTGTGGTGTCAGATCTTCTCCATATCATCCCAATTGCTCACAATCCCATGCTCTATTGGGTACTTGAGAGTTAGAATTCCTCGCTTCGATTGCGCCTCGTCGCCGACGTAGGCATCCTTCTGGCCCATCCCAACCATGACTCCCGTGTGCCGCGGTCGACCGACGATGCTGGGGAAGACGGCTCGAGGCGCATCATCCCCTGCGAATCCAGCCTGAAACAATATGCACAGTGTTAGAAAGAGAAGTATAATTGATCAACATGTATGGAAGTGGAAAGTATTCAGACCATATGATATAAATTTGGAAATTAAGGTGATTCATAAAGGTACCTTAACCATTCCTGTGCCATTATCACAGACCAGAGGCTGAATGTCTCCTGATTCGGCCATCTTTTTCTTTCTGTTTAAAGAGATGAACATGCAGTTGTTACTATAAGATTTGAAGTGTTTCCAGTGGATTCAATAACACCATGCATCGACTTGCGATTAGTGATGGATCCATCGAAAGAAGGAAAGAGCATTCATGAAATTAACACCTGGGAGAACTTAGGCTTGAGATGCAAACCTCTCGGGATGTGATCTACGTTGATATCGGTCTGTACGAGTTGGTAGTGATTGGGGATTCCCATGCGCCTGCGAATGGAGTTTTTAAATGGGAGGAAAAGTGTGATGATTGTACACATGGATTTCCAATCGGTTGGACGTCAAGTGGTAATAAAAGTCCTGCACTTTCCAGACCTATATATCACGCAACCTATGATGCTCCACACCCTCTATTATTGCAAGATATAGTCGTAGTTGTATAACGATTCAACATTTTTCGTCTTTCTTCTCGTGTTGATTTGAGTGGTTTTGAATTTTTTTTATTTTTTTATAGTTAAGAAATAACTTTGTAGATTCCGTTATACACATAGTCTGAGGGCCCATTCAGTAGGAGAATAAGCAGGAATAGGACGGGGAATAAGGGGAATAGGGTCTATCTCCGTTCGGCCGGAGGATAAGAATAAGGAGAATAAGGTGAAATAAAGGTAGGTAAGGTGAGATAAAGATATGAATAAGAGTGAAATAAGATGAAATAATGGGGAATAGTCGTACCACGGGGAAGCGTGTTGGAGGCTTATTCCGCTTATTCCATTCCCCCTTATCCTCCAAACGAACACCCCCCTGAAGTATGTAGAATGATAGCTATAAGATTGGACAAGGCAAGCACGGCCACAAACACACGAGGACCAATATACCTAAATTCAGTAGAGTTTGACCTACCACCATTATATTGTGAGCCTTCTTCTTCACGTGCTTCAATATTGCATGATTGTACTTATTTCTTATCCAACAACTAGTATCAAAGTGAGTGAGAGGTAACAACATAGCATATGCGCATTTATTAGTAGTTGTGAAGAATTCTATTAGCAGTAGCTGGTAGCAAGATCATTTAAGGTGGCATAGCAACAATGCGATCGATAGAGAAATGGGTTGCAAGCATATGCTCATAAATCCAACAATTACGGTGAACTATTAAGATTGAGAGCATCAAGAGTCCCATAAAGGAAATATGGGAGTCTACATAGAGATTTCTGCATGCTTCGAATAAGTCAGACGGTATGAATGGAGAGGATTCAACTATAATTTTTTGCAAAATATCCAGATTTGCTAGTTTCAAGACTATCGGTGGAGATCAGTTCTACCCATGATTGGATTATTTGTAGTAAAAGAAGAAAGTATTGCATTTTACAGATCTTATAACGAAATTCATGTCAAAAGGTGCATCATTCTTCGTAAATTCTTTCAATGAATAGAATGGCATCACCTTATAGCAGCAGTAGGTGAAGAAGATATGCACATGGAAGGAGTTGTAAAATCTCTTCATAAAACAAAGAAGAAGTCATAACCTACGACTGGCTGATAAGATAAAAGCTAGCGGTGCTCTTGGATTTGTTAAACAAAACTTGAATTAATGTTCTTAGTCTTGAAAAGAACATGCCTATAGAAGTTTGGAGAGTTTTAGTGAGCGTGGTTTGAGGTGGCTTACAATTTTATTCAATATTATTTGACGAAGCAAGAAAATACATGAAGAATGGAGGAGAAGCATCATGGTGCATCTTTATAAGAACAAAGGAGACGTTCAAAATTGTTCAAAATACAAATATCAAGCTGATGAGTCACATTATGAAATTTGAGAATGTCTGATCGAAAGAAGGTTGATGCAAGTTTCCAAAGTAAAAGAAAACCAATTCGGATTCATGTCAGGTCGTTCAACTATGGAAGCCATCCACTTGCCGAGGAGAACAATGGAGATTTACAGAGCTAAAAGGAAAAACCCCCATGTGTTTTTTATTGATTTATAGAAGGCTTATGATTTTGTCCAACAGGAGATATTGTGAGAGTTTTGGAGAAGAGACAAGTATCTGTCCTATATATTAACCTCATAAAAGATATGTATGATATGGATTCATCTTGTGTAAGGATACAATCTGAGAAGACTGACTATTTTGACAGAAACATTGGTCTGCATCAAGGTTCAACTTTGAGCTCATTCCTTTTTACTTTGATATATGTACGAGTTGACAAGTCACATTAAGGATGAGATACTTGGTGTATGTTATTCGTTGATGATATTGTATTGATTGATGAGACTAGAGATGAAGTAAATGAGAAGCTTGAGGTCTGGAGACATGCATTGGAGACTAAAGGATTTCATATAAAGGGCTAAGACTGAATATATAGAGTGTACTTGTGATGGAAGCAATGGTGATGGAATCGGGGTTAAGATGGGTAATGATAACATTCAGAAGAGAGATTCTTTTAGATACTTGGGGAAATTGATGGAGATGTTATAAATATAATAAATGCAAGTTGGGTAAAGTGGAGAGGAGCCTCTACTGTTCTCTACGATAAGAAAATTCCTTTGAAAACCAAAGGAAAGTTTCACAAAGCGGCTGCGAGGCCTTCTATGCTCTATGGATCTGAATGTTGGCTTATGAACCATAGACACATGCAGAGAATGGCAGTAGAAAAAATGAAAATTCTAAGGTGGATGTGTATACATACACGCAAAGAAAGGATTTGGAATGATGCCATCAGAAGGAAAGTTTGTGTAGCTCTGATTGAGGATAAGATGTGAGAAAACCGCTTAAGATGGTTTGGGCATTTGCAATGGAGGCCAGTTGATGTACCGGTGAGAAGATGCGAGTTTTGGAATGTTGAGTTGGCTAAAAGAAGGTGAGGAAGGCCCGAAAAATGTTGGAATGAGATTATACAAAGGAATCTTAATTTTTTAGATCTAGGCCCGAGAATGACCCAAGATAGATCTGAATGGAGGCAAGGAATCCATGTAGTCGATCTTACTTAATGTGGGAAAAGGCTTTGTTATTCGTGTTGTCTTAAAAAGAAGATCGAAAAAGGAGTGACTCTCTTCTAGGAGGATGTTAAGACATTGATCAAGATTTCTTCATTACTTATTGTGATGATGATTCTTTATTGTATAGAGATCATCATATGGGATGATTATTTCATTGCGTATGAATCATTCTCGATAGAGGTTGATAGGTGAGACATCAAATGATGAAGGTCATGTGCTGACACCAAGTACATTTCAGATAAAGAATGATGAGATTTAGAGGTTGATCTAAGTCGCACGACCTTATTGGTTGCTTCTGTTGTGAGAAGGAGGGTTAGCGAGAGAAGAAGAAAAATAAGAAGGCTAATGATTCAACCTCAAATAAAGAGGATTCAACCAAAGTTTGTAAGGGACACTTGCTAGCATGCTTACGAGAGATTTAAATATATTTAGGATGGCCTTTGGACCCAGTATATTCAAATCACATTTATTCATTTAATGAGAATTTTAACACATCTCAAGTATATGACGATGGTATTGTCAGGAAATAAGGTGGAGAGATTCACCATATCAAAGAAGTTGGATTGATGTAATTTTTTTATCTTTGTTGAGGTAGTGCTAACTCCAAGAGGTTCCAGACATGTGTTGACAACCAAAAGAAGCTAATTTTGTTGGAAATGATTGTCATGAGAACATGAAATTACCATTGAAGGATGATTCTTAGAGTGAGTAAAAGAGTATGTATGGTGATGCGAGGAATAAAGAAGCTACATGCTCAAGGTAAGGGTCGTGGCAAGTGATAGAGCTCCATTTTTTCCCAAGATAATTAAGCAGTATGAGAAGAGAGAAGTGAGTTGTTGATATCTCTGTTGTGAGAGAACACACAAAGGATATGCATGTGTAGTGGCTGATCATGAGAGGTGGGCAGTGTTGTGTTAGAAAGTACAACAATAAATTGTGCAGTTGTGCCCACGAAGTGGTGCGTTGAGGACACCAAAGATGGGTACAGAACATACAATGAGTCCATGCAAGAGGAACTTGTAAATGAATATAAAGTAGTGCTGACTCAAGATGGCATGTATATTGTGATGGAATTCAGTTCAAAAGGAGGTAGTTAGGATTATGGGTTAAAATGTAGGATTGGAAATCCAAAAAGAATTGGACTCCTAATCATGATAATAATATGATATGTATTCATGCAAATCTTATCGAAAAATATGTATGATTGTACTTGGGCAATATATAGAAGGGTGGAGGTATTAACTCAATACATCACAATATAAGACACCAACAAGAGAGAGTGAGAGGAGAGAAAAGATCACATGAATGGAAAGAGTTCTACTTGATCTTCTTAGTTATTTTTCTCCTCCGATGATCATCATTATTATGTTTCTTCTTCACTCACTAAGAAGAAGATCAAGCACAAATCTTTCTATTCAAGGGTTGTACTTGATTTTTTCCATTTTTTATTTTTTTAAATAATTCCGTGAATTTTCATAATTATATCCCTACATTGCTTGTTCAAGGCATTTCCTTTTTTTCATCATGTCATTTTAGTTAAATGAATGTGTACACTATTATTATATGAATAGATTAGAGATTAGGTCTTGTACAATATTTTGGTTAAATAGTAAGTTTAATGTTTTGCAAATAATATTCATAAAGTGCTCGATGTTATGTTTAAGGGGAAAACTATATTTTATTCATTATATTTTTTTGTTTATACAAAAGTTTAGATTAATGTTTAAAGTAATGAATTAAAAGAAGAGAATGCGCACACAATGATTGGTGTTATGCTTGGATAAAACATTTAGTTTCTTCACTACGTTTTTAATGTAGAAATTTCGTGTGTATGTGTGTTTAAATTAACATTTAAATTAATATATATGTCAGAAGGGAGGTGGTGTGGAGCTCAATGTTAATGATAACTAAACATAGATTTTTATGAATTTTAATTAAAAGTGAAGAATAACTAGTTTGCGAAGAGAGGTGGTGTGGAGCTTATATAATGTTTATGATAACTAAACATCATGTCCTCCACATACCATAATCGCGGGTCATTTTGCATAGAGATTTTTTAGAAAATAAAATGCTAAATAGGTTAGTTAATATCTATCTACTCTTATCTCTAGTTCACTACATATGTACATTGATATGTGAAGGAAGTGGCTTTTTTAGTAAGGTTTGCTAATTTCTTAGGATCCAGAAAGAAAATTGGAGTGATCATCTAAAATATTGTGCATCCGATTTTCAATGATTGCAATGATGTTACAAATGTATAGGATTTCCAAATCATTTGTGAATGCTTCACGTAATTAAATGCAACAAAAGCATAGGAATTCATTTCATCGTGATAATGAGATTTCATGTAATTGCATCAGATGGCAAGGCTATAATGCATTATATATTGGCTAACTCTAGAGAGCCTCGATACAATCAGTATATATGGATGCATTTTTTTGTTATTTTTATTTTATAATATTTTATTAAGCTATCTTTTCAAAATACATTTAAGCAAACATTTAGATTTTGTTGGGATGTTCCCTATTAATGATATATTGCATCGCCCGAATGCAATGAGAAATTTGCAAAGACCTCTACATCACAATCCGAATTTAGTTGAAAAATTTACAAGGGTTCTAGCATGAGGAATACATTTGAGTAAGTAAGATAGTTCTGATGCATTGTTGCCTGGACGCAGTCCAAAATTTTCAAAGTTATGGCATAATGATGGATGCATGTGAGTAAAAAAATTAGCCCAAAAGAGGTTGCAAAAGAAGTTGAGGATAGGTAGCTGGGGTATTAGCACTTTGACTGATAAATTGGTTGAGATAGTAGATATGATGGAAAAAATGATGATTCAGATACTATGTCTCCGGGAGACAAATGGGTTGGAGAGAAAGAAAGGGAGATCGAGAAGACAAGCTTTAAATTATGTTATTCAGGTAGTGAGGGGGTAGAAATGGTATTGGAGTGGTTGTCCATGAGGGTTTTAAGGATAATGTGGTTGAGGTACAAAGATTTGGGGATCATATTATGTTGCTAAAATTGGTGATGGAAGAAGATGTTATCAATATAATCTCTATTTATGCATCACAAGTTGATTAAGATGAAAGTATTAGAAAGGTTTTGGATAGGATTATGCATGTTACTCTTATAATAAATGCAGGTTGGCTAACGTGTAGATGATCCTCTATTGTTCTTTATGATAAGAAAATTCATTTGAAAGTTAAAGGAAAGTATTACAGAGCAGACATGAGGCCTGCTGTGATCTATAGATTGGTATGTGAACTATAGACATGTTCAGAGAATGACAATAGCAGAAACGAAAAATGCTAAAGTGGATATGTGGTCATACACGAAATGATCGGATTCGGAATGATGCGATCAAAAAGAAAGTTGATGTAGCTTCGATGGAGGATAAGATGAGAGAAAATCGTTTAAGACGGTTTGGCCATTTGCAAAGGAGACCGATTGATGCACAAGTTAGAAGATATGAAATTTGGTATGTTGAGCTAGTTAAGAGAAGGCGAGGAAGACCCAAGTGTTGGAATGAGATTAGTCCAAAGGGATCTTAGTTACTTGAATTTGAGCTCGAGAATGATCTAAAATAGATGTGAATGGAGGCAAAAAATTCATGTAACCAATCTTACATAATTTTGAGAAAAGGTGATGTTGTTGATATTGTTGATTCATGCAAAGGATTAAAGACAAGGTACATGCTTAGTACCTCAATGGAGTGTCATGAGGAGAGACCCCTATCTATGGAAAACTTAATGACGAGGTAAAAGAATTTTTCTAACTTTAAGAAGAACTAAAATTTTATGTAAAAGTAATATACTGTTATTAGTGCCCTTCATAAGAATACTCTTTCGCTAAAATTTTGGGAAAAAAGAAATAACCCAAACATTATATAGGATCCTTTAAAGAACTTCAGCTCGGAATGTATAAATTTTCTGTGTATAAATTTTATATGATATTTAACATGTATAAATTTTATTAGAAATAATATGTTGAAAGATCTACTAGTTGTTGTATTATCTATTAGTGCATCCATAAAGAACAAAGATGACAATGGTGTAAGGTAGTTCGAGGGATCATATTTATGTAAGATTTCTCTAATATTAACAATGATATGCTAGTAAATCTAAATATTAGATTTATGGCTAGAGTCGCTTGTAAGTTGTTTTAATGCAACATAAAAAGAGGCTAGTTGATATGATAGTGGATGTACTAAACTAAGGGAAGATACGGAGTATCGTAGTATAATTAAAAGAGGCATGCATGCATGTGATACCTTTGGAGCATCTCGGATGGCCCCTTAATGCTAGAATTTGCATATCCCCATTAGTGATATGGTCTGAACAATATTAATGGCCCGAACAATAGAATATAAAACCAATATAAAATTAGAAAAATCATAAAAAAAGTTAAAAAAAACAAAAGCATATTTCATTCCCTTTCATATAGATTTTCTAATGAAATAAGAACATCCATGAATATTATTTATATATTTTTCCTAGATAATTAAATATCAAAATTTTCATGAAATAACCATTGTTTTCTTAAATTTCTCAATTGAATATCAAAGTAAAAATTGTAGAAAACACTAAAATTCTATAAATAATAAAAAACAAAAATACTTCTCTTTATAAATTGTTGAAATTTTATAATACACAACCGCCATAAAAACCCCATGAAAAGAGAAAGCTAATGAAAATTTTCAATAAAAAACAAAACTTTTTAAAAATAAAATAAATATACACAAAAAATGAAAATAAAATAAATTTAAATTAAATGTGAAAAATTAAATTTAGAAATCAAAACTAAGCAAAAAGAAAATAAACTCAAGCTGAACACTTAAACTTAGTTAAATATCTAGCATCTACCCTCAATGAGATCGACATTCCTATATGATCCACTATGCATCATTGATTAGGATTACAAATAAAATTTAAAATATGATGAATAACTATTGACACTTAAACATCTCATTATTGAGTAAAACCCACTTTTTTAACTAAAACCTCGTTTTCATCTCACGTGGCTATTGCAAGAGGAGCAAATATGGAATGACCATTGGGTTGGATGGACCATATGCACAGAGCAGATCGTCTGTTGTAGGTACAGCAGACTTACTGTAATTCTTTTTAGTTTTTTTTATTTCGATTCTAAAATCCAAACTTATAGATTGAATCTTAGATTAATGCTCTACATATCATACAAATTTTTTAAAGGTGATTATCCTGTAAACTTACATCAAACTTAGAGCGGCTTGAACTTGGTCTGGCTGCTTGTGGCTTTTTAAAGCTTTAAGGTATTTGTTTCATACCAACTTTCAAAACACAGAAATATTGTATAAAAGCTAACTCATAATCCTACCAGGGTTCAGATATTATTGCTAATTATTTGTGACCATATGAAGGGCATTTTTTACAGCAAATCTATCCCTGTAGAATGTTGCTGAAAGTCTGACATGGTTAACACTTCCTCTGGACCTTTAGTCTTACCTATGGTTGTGCTAGAACTTGCCAAAGAATAGTGATGTATGTCCACATCCCATCTTAGGCTATACTCACAAAACTGGGATTTCTTTTTGTAATCAATCTCTAAAAATCAGATCATTGGATCCCATCGCAATGGAGTACGATATCGTACCATCTTGACAGCATGTAAGTCATGCAGTGCTTAATCATCATTCATGGAATATGACCATCATGAAGCTCCTCTACTTCCAGGTGCTATTTTACATCTTCACAAGTGATAGAATCTGAGGAGGTTCTCGTTATTAATTTCAATCAGAACAGATCCAAATCTCCTTGCAACAATAGAAGTCATATATATATCATCGTGCACCCTTTCAAGACAAGTAGATTTAGAGCATTGTTCTATGTATAACTAGAGTCCAACGAAGGGATGGAAGTTGATACAGATGGAAGATAACTAGTGCATGTTGTCATGTATCGAGTCCACAGAAATTACACAAGCATAGATTATATGAAACCTCCAAGAATGTTCTCGCAACTCGACCGTTCATGCTAACCAGGAAACAAAGATGGCATTGAGCTTTCCAGCCCCTTTTAAACTTAAAATAGGGACATTTTGATTCATTAGTCAAAATAATATGGTTTTCTTCTTAGTTGAGAGAAGCAATATCTTCTGAATGATTAAATTATTTGCAACTGTTATGATTGCTCCAAATACATGTATGGTTGTCCTGTGAGTTGGGCTCAGGTTTCTGTCTCCTAAAGTCCTTTCTCACCACATGGATACTGAAACAATGAAAGAGACATATCCATTGGGTTCATATTCTTCGAGTTTCTTTACAGATTCTGTGATGCTTTTCCATTAATTGGATGTGGTATTGATCTGGCATGTGCTGGAAAGTGAGTTTGAGACTTTGGTACTGCTCTCCACATTGGCTCCCCAAAGTAATTAATCAGACATTAATTATAATGTTAACCATAGAGGCAAAGTAAGAAAGCTCTATTAGAAATTAATCACAGTAATGGATGATGAATCATGTCATCTGAAATTCAGATACATTGGATAGAAGTCTCAACATTTATGTTTGCAGTGCCTTTCCATGCAATGTGTAGCTCTGCCAGATTTTTGCTGAGAAGTTACAGTTATTACGAAATTTCTGCGGCATTTGTTTAGTTTTTGTCAAGTAAAATTAATCTGCTGCTGATTGATATTTTGGTGCAGCGAGGAAGCCTGCTTCTTGAATTTCTCTGACAGTAAAGTGCAAAAAATCAAATTTAAATGCGAGAATAAAATTAGTCTACTGCAACGAATATTTTGAAAACTGGTGATATTCCATCCGATACTACATAAAGAAGAATACTACTCCTTGACAAATCATCTTTAATTATTGAAGTTCACAATGAATATTATTTTTGTATCTACATTGCTAGCAACATTCGTAGAATACTAAGTATCTATTGCCTTCCTCTTTGACTGTTATTTCCTCCTCAAAATTTATATTAATCACTGCTCACTTTAGCAATGATGAGAAGAGAAAAATATCGAAAAGGTAACGGATAATCATTGTTATATAACTCACTGACAATAATATGGAAATGAATGTGTTATTTGTTGTGCAATTGAAAGTATATCATTCTTCTGCAATAGTTGTTATTCGTAGTTATATATTTTATTTTTGAAAAAAAGTGATGATATCCTATTCAAGTAGTTATTGGCCCATTTGAATGCAGCAGCTGAAGAGAAGTTCAAGTGCTGCAATGCAACCAAAAATGCATTATGTGATGGAGTAATTAGAGAATAATATGTTAGATCTAAATGGGACAACTTCAAATATTTTACATGAAGAAAATTACAAAATGTTTGATGATGGATAATGTGAAGGTTGATTTCTTCAAGAAGATACGGATCCGTCATTTGTAAAAAAAACAGAGTTTCCTTTATATAGGCATGTGATTCCCAATGAGATATAACTTTTCTATAAAAATATACTAAGCCTTCTCTCACTATAAGTAGGGTTGGTTGCATGGATTCTTGTTCAAATCCATGTTAAAAGATTCGACTATTTTTTACGCTAGCCGTCAACTACGTAACGCAACCCATGCAAGAGTGGGATTTGAACCCTGATCTTTTTGTGTGGTAGACACGTTGTACTACCACTAGACCATTAAGCTTAACCAAGATCAAATGCTGCCAAGGAAGATGACAAAGTTTTGCAACATAGGTTCAAGCACACAACCAAGTGAGAAATAAAAACTAACACAATCCACATTGACTATGCCTTGATATAACAAGGCAAAAAGGAAATCTATTCCTACTGAGTACATATTACAATATTTTCTCAAATGTGATAAGGTAACTAAGAAATTGTAAAGCTATAAATCTAAGATCATCCTTGCATGTATCCTTTGATTTACATTCCATGTTCAACCTACAAAAAGAATGAGTTGCTTTTATCTTAAATAGGTTCCAAATATTAGAATCTGAGCTAAACATCTCAATAGAGTGGACAAGTCAATAATCAAGATGATAAGGAGTATAGAAAGGCTTAGACGATAATTATACATTTTTTCTCATCCTAAGGCTTCTAGGGCATCAATTGAGAAACTCATCCTAGAGGTTGTCTTAACCGACATCCTTGAGGAAAAGTATAACTTGCATCATTATTTTGTAGGAGAGAAAAGGACCCATTGGTATACTTCTCAATTGCAAAAGGCACCTCACTAATTTGTGTGTATAATTAGTTGACTAATAACAAAATACTTCTGAGAGGATATCTTGTAGATTACACTTCAAATTAGTTGGGTAGGAGAGAAAATCAAGTCACAGTATTAAGATTAGTCAAACTCATTAAGAATCCTAGTGGATTAAAACTTGGTTTAATTGACTTCCTTAGTCCTAATCAACTCAAGAGTTTCCTAGTTGGCTTACACTTTAAGTCAGCTAAGAACCAAAACAGAAGCAAAATCAAGTCGATTAATAAACTCAAGAAATCACTTAGTTGACTAACCCAGGATTCATCAGCTTATACATTTAGTAATCCGACACTTCCCGACTTTGATGGCTACCCTTGTTTGATCAACCGACTATCTACTTGGGTTAGTCGGCGAATCATGTGTATGCACTTAGAATGGAACATAATGCGAAAAACAAGAAAGCTGGCTTGAAAAACAGATTTAACATATTAGATGACCTCGAAAAGTCACGGACTTGCATATCTAAAGTAAAGCAACATGTCTAACATTGCATAGACTTGGATCATCATAAAAATGCATAGATTAATAAAGGCATGGACATGAATATTAGAACATTTTAGTATATTACCAATGAATTTCTTTAGCTCAAAAATCATTTTCTTATACTCTTAAATGGCACTATAAACTATCTTCAACTTCCTGAATATATGGAGATGGTTAGAACAAACACAAGCATATAAAGATGGCAAGAAATCCTTCATAGTCAAGGGTCCAAGGAAGGTAGGAAGAGGTATTCTACATCATTTTAGAGTTTGTTCTGTTGACTATTGTTAAGAGCACCTGATCCGAGAAAGAAGCACATATTAGAAGTTGGAGTGGAGATTAAACCATAAGCTTAAACTAGCTAGTAAGCAAGGAAGGGGATCGCCTTGATGTTTAACCCTTGAAGAAGCCTTCCCAAGGTCGCCCACCTTAGAGTTTTTTCTCCGAGCTTCAACCTAGCAATAAAGGTGGAGGTAGTCTTTTAGGCCATGTTCGTTTGTGGAATAAGCATTGGAATAAGAGGTCAACTCCCTACCCGACGCGATTTTCAAGAGTACGGCTATTCTCATCCACATCCCTTTATTTCACTTTATTCTATTCTTATTCATATCTGTATTCCACCATATCTACCCTTATTCCACCGTATTCTCCTTATCCCTATCTTTCCACCCTTATTCACGCAAACACACATTACAAAATATCCACTTCAAACTCATTTTTGTTCTTAGTATTGGTTCAATTAAGTGATTACTTTGGTTCTTTTGACATTATTTTAATCTATTTCGATGTAAAGCAAGTTTTATTTTTAATGGCTAACAAATAGTAATGATTAAATTTTTAATTCCCATCCATGCATGCATAAATATACACATGTACATATTAAATTAAGTTAGATGCTTAAAGAACCATATCTGAGCAACCTTATTTAGGTTCAATTCATTTATGTAGATGAATATAAACTTTAATTTAATTAATTTGCTTATTTTTTAACCGTCCTAATTGAACTTCTAACAAATCTAATAAGAACAATCACCGGACTCATTATAATTGTATCTAACCTTCTTTACTTGATGCATATTTTTCGAAAGAGAGAACATGTATATTTTGGAGAGTATTTCGTGAAGGTTAGGCATATGTATCATGTTGTGACGCAAGAGATCCGTTGGATGGGGCATGGACGTCCTTGATAAGGGGCCGACTATCCCTAACCCCCTATCAGGGAGCATCCATTTTTCATCCGTCGGACCCCCTGCATCACAGCAGGGGATCTTACAGCAGAGGATCCGCCCCCTGTGTAAAGCCTCTTCACGCTCTCCGCAAGGCCACATCATGAAAAAAAAAAGGTTAGAAAAGGAAAAGTTTAACCTTAACAATGGTGGAATCTTGTGATGTCGACTCTTACACCCCCGTTGTCTAAGCTTACCTACACAATGGTCTTCACCTCGTGTATTTCATGGCTTGATCTTATTTGATATGGCAGTTTGGGGCTTTTCTTCTCATCTTAGTCTACTATCCGGTTTGCACCCCTAGATGTTACTTTCATAAATGTAAGCAACAAGCCTACTAATGCTTAGATGTTGTTATATTTTAATTAATGTAATTATGTTTAAAATGGTAAACACGTGCAATTAATTTATAAAATCAAAATGAGTTCAAGTGGAAAGCCAAATTAATTGGAGGAAAAGTGGAATTCTCAATTTAAAACATGATGGAGTTTTTAGTATGACATGGAGTACTCTTGTTGAGGAAAAAATATGTGATCCCACTATGATGTTGAGGAGACGTGGAAACGAACACCTCGGGTGAGACAACAAAGATGAAGAACCTTCATAAGCAAATGCGCAAGCAAATCACGAGAAACAAACAACCACACCGCACACAGATTTTAGCGTGGAAACCCCCAAAAATGACAGGAGAGAAAATCACGGGGCCGGCACGACCCAAGCCACTCCACTATAATGGTGATATAGTTGCTCTCCACAAACGTTACAAAAGCCAAGACATTCTTTGTGGTCTATCAACCAAATTGAATACACCCAAGATAAAAGATGGAAATGGAGGGTTTTCACTAAAGGAGAACCAAACCGTAGCTCTTCTCCAAAAGAGATCTCTCCATTGCACCTTGCACAAGCTGAGAACCGCCAGGGCAAGAGGAAAGGGACCGAAGAGCTTCTTCACAATCCCGCACAGACGTGGGAGTGGAGTTAGGGCACAAAAAATGGAACCCTAGCTTTTCTCTCTGATGTGTCTCTCTTCATATGTTGGGTTATGCTCTTTAGAAGCTGAGAAATAGGTTGGCATGGCCCCTAAGTCTATTGGGACCTGTCATAAGTGGTAGAAACTATTTTTGCAATTGAAGGATGCCACATGCCATGGCACGAACGTCATAGCAGGTCACCTATTGTGCATCCAGAGACTCACATGCTATGGTGCGAACGTCATAGCAGGTCACTTGCTACGCTTCCAGAGATCCACCTGCTGCAGTTTCTGCTACTGCCAGCCCGACATGCTACTGCACCAGCTTCTGTTCAACCCCACATGTTATAGCATTGGATTCTGTTCAACTCCACCTGCTATGACAAAGGCCACCTACTGCAAACCATTTGTTGCGAAATGAACACCACCCGATGTGCATCAATACACATGGTTGGATTTCGCAGTAGGTACTCCTTGTGGATGTCACCTACTACCAACAAATCTCCACCTCCAGTTCATGGGAAGATCATATGCTACCCTTCTTGATGTGAGGAGATCCGCTCCAATCCAATGAGGGAGCGACAAACTTCAAACTTTTCAAATGGTACTGACTTCATAATCAAGTTAGTTCCATTATCATCAATGTGGATCTTGTCAAGAACCAATCGCTTCTCTTCGAGAGCACTTCATATCCAATGATACCTTACATCAATGTACCTTGATCTTGCTTGGAAAGCATATTTCTTTCAAAGATGGATGGCACTTTGACTGTCATGATAAAGCACATATTTATCTTGACCAAAATCAAGTTCACGCATGAACTTCTTCATCTACAATAGCTCCTTGCACACTTTAGTAGCTGTAATATATTCAGCCTCTATAGTGGATACAACTACACATCTTTGAAGTATGGATTGCCAAGAAACTGTACCACCTGCAAAGACATCAAATACCTTAATATGGACCTTTTTTCATCAATATCACATGGCATGTCTAAATCTATATAGCCAAATAGAATGGGCTTTTTTGCTCTAAAGAAAAAAGAATAGCTGCCAGTACCTCGAAGGTATCTCAAAATCCTTTTAACTACTTCCCAATGTTCTATTCCTAGATTTGAGATAAACATACTAATAATCCTAACTGCATCAGAACTATCAGGTCTCATACAAGCCATGGCATATCAAGCTACATGTGGTTGATGCACAGGGAATCTTCTCCTTATTTTTCTTCTCCTTGTCATGCTAGACCCTGTCAGGAACATTACCGTCCAAGGGAACATGTGGAGAGAGATTAATAACATAAACTACAATGAATAGAACTTCGTACAAAAAGTATTAGGTAACTTGGCTTCAAAAAGGAGACATCTAACTCTCTCCATTAAGGTCATGTTCATTCTCTCTCCTACTCCATTAAGTTGAGGCATCTTGGATGGAGTTTTCTAGTGCATAATATCATGACACTTGTGGTAGTCATCAAATGGCCCATTATATACACCACCATTGAAGATGTGAATGCACTTCAATTTCTTTTCAGTTTACTGCTCCACTGGCGCATGAAAGTCCTTGAAAGCTCCAAGGAGTTGGTCCTTCCTCTTAAAGGCATAGACCTAAACCTTCTTTGAAAAATCATCAATATATGTAACAAAATAAAGTACACCGCTGAAGAGAGTATACTTTTGTCGACCACAAACATCTGCATGAACAAGCTCCAATGTCTGCATCTTCATTGATTGTGCTTGGGGAAAAAGAACCTTCTGGGAGAATACCACGGGGCCGACATGACCCAAACCACTCTATTATAATGATGATATAGTTGTTCTCCACAAAGGCTACAAAAATCAAGACCTTCTTCATAAAGGCTACAAAAACCAAGACCTTCTTGTTAGTCTATCAACCAAAACAAGCATACCTGATAAGATAAAAGATGGAGATGATGCAAGAGGAAATGGACCGAAGAGCTTCTTCGCATTCTCGCACTGATGTGGGATTGGAGTTAGGGCACAAAAGATGGACTAACTTTTCTTTCTGATGTGTTCTCTCTCCAAATGTCGGGTCCTGCTCTCTGAAGAGCAGAGAAATATGTCAGAGTGGCCCCTAAGCCTAGTGGGACCTACCATAAGTGGTAGAAATCAAATTTGCAATTGTAGTCCGTCACGTGCTATGGCGTGAATGCCATGGCAGGTCACCTATTGTGTATCCAGAGACCCACCTAATATGGCTTGAACGCCATAGCAAGTCACCAATTGTGCTTCTAGAGATCCACTTGTTGCGGTCTCTAATACTGCCATCCTGACCTGCTACAACACCAGGTTTTATTCAGCCACACAACCTATAGCATCGGCTTTTGTTCAGCTCCATCTGAAATGCCCCGCCTCAGCGGTAACGCATCTCAACACCAATTCTCAATATTACCCAACAACGGTCATAAATAACCTGCATGATATACCATTTATACAAAAATAAGGACATAGGGAAGAAAATCTAAGTTTCCATTGATAACAAAGTCCAAATAAGGATAAGAATAAATCCTCAGAGTCTCTTTATTACATCATAAACAATTGGAAAGGAAGGATAACAGAAACTACTATGAAACTAGTCCTCAACCTTAACAACGTCCTGCAGATGCACCACCAAAGATGTGAGCCTCTGTCTCCTGCTCTACACTTCCTGTTGGATTTCCAAAGAATGTAACTTGTATGTCAACTGACCCAGCAAGGATAAAATATTGTAAATTAAGAGATTATAGGTAGGCAATGCAAGTGCAGTAACTGAACAAGTTTAGAAGAGAACATTTTAAAAGCATCTAGCAATATGCAACCACTTATATTTTAGTCCTTTAACACATATGCAATCAAGACCAATTCTTTGACATATCTTAATCCATATTTTCATTTACTTATCCCAGACTCGTTCGTCAAAGGAGAAATCCTGCACTAGGAATGAAGTCTGCAACACTCCATTCAGAGTGCAACCTAAAACCTGTGCGCAAACGCGATCCTTCAGCTAGTCTAGTTGGTAGTACTCTAACACCCGTGACAGGGAGCATATAGCCTGAAGAGTCGTAACCAGTGATCAGAAAGGCGGCCCAGGCGGCCGCATATGCGTACTCGGGCAAGCAAACGTTCCGAGTACTTGATATGCGGACTTAAGGAGGCCAAAGCGCATATGCGCCCCGAGTATGCCGCATATGCGGCCGCATATGCGGCCGAATTTGTGATAGAACTCCCGCTCCCAAAATTTTTATTTATGCTTTCTGAAATCGTAAAGCCGCCCCCCCTTTCTCCTTCCAGCCCTAGTGCCTTCCCGCACGATAAACCCCTCTCGCGAGCGACTCCCTCCTTCCGAGCCCTAGCGAAGAAAACTCGCCACCCTCCCTCGAGTTGGTTGCCTCCTCCGCGGCTCCGCCATTGCGAAGGCGACTCCGCGACTCCGCCGCCTTCTTTCCGCGACTCCGCCAAAGGCTGCTCCGCCTCCGCGACTCCGCCAAAGGCTGCTCCGACTCCGCCAAAGGCTGCTCTGCCTCCGCAACATCAACTCGAGGCTGCTCCGCCTCCGCGGTTCTCACAGGCTGCCCAGCCTCCGCAACTCTTCCGCAACTTTACTGACTTCTCTGCGACTCCGTGACTCCTCCGCGGTTCTCACAGACTACTCCGCCTCCGCGGTTCTCACAGGTTGCTCCGCCTCCGCGACTCTTCCGCGACTTTGCGACTCCTCCGCGGTTCTCACAGGCTGCTCCGCCTCCTTCTTAAGAAACATCCGCGACTTCTTTCATGTAACCATTGAATATACAAGTCATTAACATTTCTTATAACTTGAGAGGTCTTCTTTTTTATCTAATTTCCTGTTAATGATTGACAGTGTAACACATTAGATGTTGGATTAGAAGTCTTCTCTATGATTATCTACACTAAATCCATGAATGAGTATTGTATAAAATGTGTATGCCACAGTTGCCACTATTAATGATTGAATACTTCTTAGGAGTGAATGCAATTATGTAAAATGTGTATGCCACAGTTGCCCATTTATTTGGCAGAAATGCAATTATAAGAATGGAATGAAAAAAGGAGTGAATGTTTCCATTTCAATACTGGTTGTTTCCATTCCAATGTTAGTTCACAATGCATATAGAATATCACTTTATTATCTGTATATTTATCTCCTTTTATTTTTACAGTGGAATTTTAGTTTATTAACTATTTTGACATGAATTTAGGTCATCATGGACTCGGAACCAACACATGTGGCGGAAATTGTGTTTTTTACTCCACCCAGATCTACCGATCCGGGATGGAAATATGTGTATCTTATGGAGAAGACGGATCCAAATTCCGTAACTTGTCGCTTGAGTGGCAAGGTCTTGAAAGGCGGAATTAACCGAATGAAACAACACCTTGGTCACATCAAAGGGAATTGCAAATCATGCCCTAAGGCGGATTCTGAAGTGCAGAAGGAGATACGTGATTATGTTGAGGGAATTCTGAAGAAGAAGAATGAGAAAGCTATCACTTTGAAAGAAATGAGAGAGGAGGTGGTTATTAGAGCGACAAGATCTTCCACAACACCGTCTGAAGGAACATGTCTTCGAAAAGACCACGATCATCTGAGGATGAAATTGAGACACTTGGCACATTACGGCAATCAGTTATCAAGGAAACACTAGCCAAGGAGGAACGTGCGCGTGTCAACAAATATGTAGCCAAATTCTTCTATGAATGTGATATCCCTTTCAATGTGGCGACTAAGAATTCCTTCATACGCATGTGTGAAGCAATTGGCCAATATGGAAGCGGCTATAAGCCTCCATCTTATTACGAAATTGCAGAGCCTTTGTTAAAGGGTGAAGTGGAAGAAATAAAAGAATTTTTGAAAGGGCACAAGGATGCATAGAAGAAAAGTGGATGTTCCATCATGACAGATGCATGGACCGACATGAGGGGAAGAAGCATAATGAGCTTGTGCGTTAACTGCAGTTTGGGCACATGTTTTTTTAAGTCTGTTGATGCTTCAGCTGATGCACATACTGCTAAATACATATCCTCATTGGTGGAGGATTGCATCAAGGAGGTTGGAGTAGACAATGTTCTGCAAATTGTGACTGACAATGCCTCTGCTAATATGACGGCTGGGAGGCTCCTCAAGACCAAATATCCAAACATTTTTTGGTCACATCTTGTGCTGCTCATTGTATAGATCTCATGCTTGAAGAAATTGGAAAGGAGGCGAAGGTCAAAAATTGCATAGCAAAGGCCAGAACACTAACTATTTTCATCTACAGCCATGCAAAGACGCTCAGCTTGATGTGACACTTTACCCAAAAGGGTGAGATAGTCAGACCAAGGCAAACAAGATTTGCCACTTGTTTTCTCACGCTACAAAGTGTCTTTGAAAAAAAAGAGAAGTTGACATTGATGTTTTCTTCTGATGAATGGAGAGAGTGCAAGTGGTCCAGGACAAAGAAAGGTGAAACTGTTGGATCAATTGTTCTTAGTACAACATTTTGGAGCCAAGTTTCCTTAACCTTGAATATCTTTTCCCCACTCGTTCGTCTCTTGCATGTTGTTGATGGTGATCGGAGGCCATCATTGAGTTTTGTGTATGGAGGGCTTGAAGATGCAAAGAAGGAGATAAAGAGTCTTTTCAAAGACGTTGAGCATTCATATAAGCCGTACATTGATGCCATTGATTCAAAGTCGAGAGGGAGGTTAGATAGTCCGCTTCACCTTGCAGCTTATTATCTCAACCCCTTTTATTTCTATAGGGATGATGACAAAGCTATTTCTGAAGATAGCTTTGTCATAGATGGATTTTTGTATTGCTTAGAGATATTTTACCCTGATTTAGAAGTTCAAGATGTCGTCACAACGAAAGAAATGGTTCTTTACAAAAATGGAGAAGGTGCATTTGAAAAACCCCTTGCTATCAAGTTGACATCCGTCAAAGAAGATGTGTTCGATCCAGGTAGTAGCATGTGTGATGTGTCATTTATAATATATGCTTTATACATATTTCAAGTACATGAAAAGAATAAGGAGTTGACTTTAATTTTCCTTCTAGCTAATTGGTAGTCTCTATTTAGTGGTGAGACACCAAACATGAAGGCGATGGCAATGAAGATATTGAAGCTAACATCCTCTTCTTCTGGATGTGAGAGGAACTGGAGCTCTTTTGCAGCGGTAGGCTACCACATTTAGGATTTACTATTATTGATTAGACTAATGTTTGTTTAATCAATTAACATTGAATACTTGCATTGCAGATTCACACCAAGAAGAGGAATAAACTTGAAACCAAGAGACTGAATGACTTGGTTTTTGTGAATTTCAATTCAAAATTGAGGGAGCAACAATCTCAGAAGGGAAGAGACCCATTTATTTCTAAGGATAGGACGTATGTAAGTGAGTGGATCGGACAAGAGGAAGATGAAGAAGAGGTGTTTCAAGGCTCAGGACTAACTTGGAGTTTAGTGGTCGAGGCAAGTTGAGCAGATGAATTGATGCAGCATAGGAGGAGCCAAAGGAACATGGATGCATTACCGAGTGTGGAGGAGGAAGAAGAATTTATCACGGATTCAGCAGTGATGAAGAAATTCCTCCTGTTGTTTTTGACGATTTAGATTAGAAGTTTGATTATTTGTGTATGAAGTTATGAACTATGAACTTTTTTGAGTTGTTATAAACCTTTTTTGAGCTGTCATAGATATTTTGTTATGAATCTTATCATCCACTCTTTTATCTAAATAGACAACTTTGGAAATATTTTCGAACTTGGGTTGAAAATATTCACATTCTAATACCTACATTTTATTTTTTTAAATATAAAATGTCTAGTATTTGAATTTATTATTATACTGGTAATTATTTGTAATTAAAATAATAGAAACCGCATAGTCCGCATATACTTCCGCATATACTTCCGCCTGCCTGCTTACTCGCTTCAGACCGCCAGACCGAACGAATACCGCATACCGACTTTCTGAACTTTGGTCATAACTCTGTCAACCGAGTCTGTCGGAGGAGTCCCACTCGCTCCAAAACAAGTACCACAAAACGGATCCATACGGTGCGATGCACGCGTGCATCCACCTCAATTCCACCAGAGTACCTACCACCACCCCACTTTGTGATGCCTCTCGAGCGGGGATGCCTCATTGTCGCATCAGCCAGACTACAAGGGTGTGCACCCACCTTGTAGTATATTTCTAATTATTCCCAAAAGTTATTCAAAAAGTGGGAACCATGTAAACCCAGATCATAGTAGATGACAAGGAAGAAAACCATAATAATCGTATGCCTCATAGTAGTATATGCTGGAAATCTTGATTTAGTGTCAAGCTGTGTAGATGTGTCAATAACCTGAAACTAATCATATAAGATAATCTATACAAATTCAATAAATAACATCAATACCCTTGTTAAATTCATCAACTCTATTCTCAACCAAATGTCGGATATTCACGTGCTAACTCATGAGATCCTTCAGTCAATGCTAATTAACAAATAGATATTGTATGTGATCAAATCTGTTAACTTCATCTGTATGGCTCCAACAATCATTACTCAATACAATCATAAATGATAAGCCTTTTCTAATCCAAGAAAACGATATCAAAAAAATCACCAAAGCTGACCAGACATTGGAAATCTAAATATAGAAAACTTATCTTACAAGGCAATGATAGTTTGGCGAAGATAATCACATCTAATAATTAGATTTAATTCCAAGGTCAAAAATCACAAGATAAATACATTTAGTAATTAAAATTTAATTCGGAAGTTAAAAATAAAAACACCCCTTTTTTCTGTCTTATCTCTACGCAGTACCCTAATACTATCTTCCCCAGGACATACCCTATTATGCATGACAGTGAACACCTAACAAATCCCAACATAAATATCAATACCCCTTATTAAACGTACTTTACAATTACATAAACCACATCTTATCAGTAAGAAAATCCTAAATATTGATGCATGGGAACCATACCAATCTTAATACCATGTAGATGATATCTAGTTCCTAGTAAATATCATACATGTCAATGAATCCGATATGTAACTCTGATATCCTATCCAGCACTGGTCTTGTGTTATTGTTATAATAATACATGATACATGACCTCTCCCACTTCCTTATAGCCAGAAAAACCAATACGTGTGATCAATATTAACTCCCAAAACAATGCATGGATAATCAATATCCACAACCTCAATCCATGTTAGACTCTTATTCTAAAACACAAGTCAGCACTTTCTAACAAATCATTCCACACAATCACATGAAACCCATTGATGATAATCGAACATCAACGTGACCTAAAGGGCACAACATCTCCCTCTGTTAGGGCCACATCCAGAAAAATAGGCAGCCACGAATAGATAAACAAAAGTACTACGACGAGATGAATAAGTCGAAGTTAAAACGATAAAACGGCCATGACAAAAGTTAGGATTATCACACCATGAGATGATATATTGAAATTAACATGGTAGACCAATAGCAAAAAGATAATATAAGGAGGATCGAAATTGATATCGTCCATGAAATCGATGATTTTCAATCTCACGTGCATATTATAGGGAAAAATCACAGCACCGTTACCTATGCTCGTGCACGCCTTGGATCCACGTGCATGAACGCTTGATCAAGGGTCCAATGAGAGATGTGTTTTTCCCTCGTGCTCCTTTTCTTGTTTTTTTTTTTGAGACTTACTCCTTGTTGTCGTGAAACTACGGAGTTTGCACCGTTCTCCCTTTGGTTCTCTGGAGGAGAGGGAAAATGAGATACGAGAAAGACTTGGGAATGAAGAAAAGGCCGATTAGGGTTTGGAAAAAAGTGCCAATGAGGGAAGATGAAGGGTGTGGGTCTTTATAAAATTGAGGATTAAAACCCTAGTTTGAGGATCCCTACAACAACCCTAATCCGAAATTAATCAAAACCCGTAACCATTAAATCCCCTCAAAATCCATGACCCCTCTTCACCAAAACAGGCATATCTTCCACATCCGAGCTCGGAATTACGCATTCTTGGACTCGTTGGAAAGCTTGCGACAAGACGCTTCTTTTGAGTAATATGGAATAGGTTCTAAGACTTCGGAAAGTCGAAAATTACGGGGTGTTATATCATAACAACCTTAAAATCAGTCTCATCCCCGAGACTTAGGATGCAAAGGTGTAACATAACAACCTTAAAATGTTGGACCCTATCGAGCAAACGATAACAACCTTAAAAGGATGGGAGTATAGCTTATAGATTACCTTCAAAGAGGTGTGGATAGTCACGTCGTATATCTGCCTCGGGTTACCAGGAGGCCTCCTCATAGTTGTATCGTTGCCATAGGACCTTCACCAAGGGTATCTCCTTATATCTCAACTTCTTCACTAAGCGATCGATGATCCGGACCGGTTCCTCCGGATAACTCAGGTTAGTGCCCACATGAAGATCATCATAATTAATCACATGTGATGGATAGTGAACATATTTTCTCAAGTTCGAGATGTGAAAAACATCATGCACACCAGCTAGGTGAGGAGGAAGTGCAATCATGTATCTTTACCAATCTTTTCGAGAATCTCAAAAGGTCCGACAAATCGTGGTACTAATTTTCCTTTCACACCAAACCGCTGAACTCCCTTCATGGGAGAAACTCTCAAGAAGACAAAATCTTCAACCTCAAAGCTAAGATCAGTGCATCGTCTATCGCTATAGCTCTTTTGCCTACTCTGTGCAGTAAGCAATTTCTCTCGAGCTATCTTGACTGCCTTAGCGGTCTCCTCCAAGTACTCTACCTTATGTAGAAGGTTATGTCCAATCTCCTGCCAACTCAGAGGTATAGAACACCGCCTTCCATACAATGCTTCAAAAGGGGTCATGCCTATGCTAGCATGGTAACTGTTATTATACGTAGACTCTGCTAATGGCAAATGGTCCTTCCACGACCCTTTCCACTCTAGCACACATGCTCAAAGAAGATCATCTAGTGTCTAAATCGTCCTCTCGAATTGTCCGTCGGTCTGTGGATGGTAATTAAAACTGAGGCATAGTTGCACTTCTAAAGAACTCATGAATTCTCTCCAGTAGTGACAGGTGAACCTTGGATCACGATCAGATACAATCTGCTTCGGCAACCCATGAAGTCTGACAATCTCCTTATTAAAGATCACTGCAAGCTGTAAGGGAGTGCATGTCATACTCACATGTATGAAATGTGCTGACTTAGTAAGCCTATCAACGACGACCCAGATGGCATCATGACTACTAATGGTCTTGGGAAGTCCCGTCACAAAATCCATAGATATACCCTCCCACTTCCACTCAGGAATAGGAAGGGATTGCAAAAGTCCAGGTGGCATCTTCTACTCAGCCTTAATTTGTTGTTACGTCAGGCATTTTGCCACAAACTTGGCCACATCTCTTCTCATTTGCTTCTACCAAAAATTCTTTTTCAAATCCTTATACATCTTGGTGCCACCAGGATGTATCGACAAACATGAACTATGTGCCTCATGCATGATCTCTTCCCTCAATTGTACATCTACTGGGACACACAATCTATTCCCATTTCGTAGCACACCATCTTGATAAGAAAAGCTAACTAAGGTTCCTGCAATAGCCTTCTCTTTGAGTCTTTGCATACTCAGGTCTGCATGTTGCCCCTGGATGATTCGCTCAACCAACTCTGGACGTGAAGGGGATGGAACTGTGACTGTTTCTCGACTACTCTGAAATGGATGCCAATCACTGAAAGATGCAATAAGATCCCATGCTTTAAGCTGAGGATGGGATTCACTTGAATGAGGCCTACGACTAAGGGCATCAGTGACCACATTTGCCTTAGCAGGATGGTAAGAGATGGTGCACTCGAATCCTTTAAAAGCTCCAACCATCTCCTTTGCCTCATATTAAGCTCCTTATGATCAAAAAGATGCTTGAGACTCTTGTGATCTGTGAAGATTTCGAAAGCAACACCATAAAGATAATGTCTCCACATTTTACGAGCAAAGATAGCTGTTGCCAGTTCCATATCATGAGTTGGGTAATTTTTCTCATGTGGCTTCAACTGTCTAGATCCATATGTAACAACCTTACCATGTTGCATCAAAACCGCACGCAGACCCTCCTTTGATGCATCAGTGTAAACTGTGAATCCGTCTGTGCCCGATAGAATTGTCAAGATGGGAGCTGTAGTGAGCCTCTCCTTCAGTGTCTGGAAACTATTATCACACTCTTCTGACCAAGTATATGGCATCTCCTTCTTGGTCAGCTGGGTGAGGGGAAGGGTGATATGAGAAAACCTTTCACAAACCGTCTATAATAACCGGCTAAGCCAAGAAAGCTTCGGATCTCAGACACATTCTTCGGTCATTCCCAACTAAGGACTGCTTCGATTTTTGCAGGATCCATTGACACTCCTGCACCTAAGATAACATGGCCTAAGAATGATACTTCTTGAAGCCAGAACTCACACTTACTAAACTTCGCATATAGTTTGCACCTCCGCAAGGAGTCCAGTACTGTCTGTAAGTGAGTGCGATGTTCCTTCTCATCTCGAGAGTATTTAAGGACATCATCAATGAAAACCACAACAAATATATCGAGGAAAGGCTGAAACACCCGATTCATCATGTCCATGAATGTTGTTGGGGCATTTGTCAAGCCAAAGGGCATCACTAAGAACTCGTAGTGACCATATCTGGTTTTGAATGCAGACTTAGGTATATCCACATCTCGAATACGTAGCTGGTGATAACCAAACCGTAGATCAATCTCGGAGAAGATGGATGACCCTTGTAGCTGATCAAAGAGATCGTCAATGCGTGGCAAAGGGTAACGATTCTTGATTGTTGCTTTATTCATACACATGCGCATAGATCCATCCTTCTTCTTAACAAAAAGGACATGTTCTCCCCATGGAGATGTACTAGGGCGTATGAAATCCTTCTCTAACGGTTCTTGTACCTGCACCTTGAGTTCCTTCAGTTCAGTTGGTGCCATCCTGTATGGTGCCATAGATATTGGTTGAGTTTCCGGAATGATAGAAATCTCAAACTCCACCTCACGAGGTAGGGAAAGCCCAGGCAAATCTGCAGGAAATACATCCGGAAAGTTCTTTACTATTTCAACATCATCTATTCCTTCCATAGGGGTTGGATTCCCAATGACATGAGCAATAAATCCTTCGCACCCTTGAGATAGCAAGCGATGAGCTTGCAATGCTGATATGCAGGTTACGTCTCTCGACGAGGTGCTCCTATCAAATACAAATTCTTGTAGCTTAGAAATCCTGAAAATAATATGTTTCTGGAAATAGTCTAAACATGCATGGTGATTCTCGAACCAATCCATACCGAGAATAACATCAAAATCCTCCATCTGAATGAGCAGCAAGTACGCCTCAAGAATATAACCTCCAATATAAACTGGGCAATCGGGAAGTACCCGATGGACAACAAATACCTGACCGCCAGGTCCCTTAATAAGATAAGGGTATGAAACTATGGCAGGCTCTCGGCCTAAGGTATTCACAAAACTCCATGACACGAAGGAATGAGATGCACCCGAGTCAAAAAGAGCATGAGCAGTAAAGTCGCCTACTGAAATCATACCTCGCACTAGTGATCCCGATGCATGTGCTTGCACATCAATGATGGCATTGAGTTGTCCTTCTCTTCGTGGCCTATTGGAACCTATCGTGCTTCGAGTCAAGTTGGGTTGTCCCCTGCCACCACGAGAGGTAGAACCACGCCCCCGCTGTTGCAGATGTCCCCCTCGCATAGTACCTCGCAACTGTGAAGCTCCCAACGGATAGTTGGACCTGATGTGTCCCTCTTGATTGCATCAGTAACAAACATGTGCATTTGTCATGGTGTTTACCGTTGGATGTGCTGCTCGCGATGACTTGGAAATTGCTTGCCCCAATGTAGGAGCTCCTCTATGTGTGCACCTGGTAGACATTCCAGGTCGTTAGGGGTGGAGACGTTGTCCTCTCTGTGTCATCAATCAATCATTATGAGTAGTCTTCCCAGGTTTGTATTGACATGCCTTCATGTAAGTCCTCCACTTGTGATGTAGCATCAACCACTTCCTTCATTGTAACCAATCTAAGGGGCACTAGCCTCTCGCGAATTTTCTTACGAAGACCTCTAAGGAACTTGAATGCTTTGTCAGACTCGATCGACACAGTGCTAGCAGCATACTTCAAGTAGTCATAGTCCTAATCCCTTGCTCGAGTAGTGTGAACTCCACGTGGCGTTGCTCTAGCCAGTATTCCGGATAGAAATGATCCCGGAATGCCTCAGTAAATTTCTCCCAAGTAATTGGCGTTGCAATTTGTGGCTCCATAGAACTCCACCAATCCTCAGCGTAGCCCGCTAAAGAGTAAGTAGCCAGGGTAACCTTCTCCTCGTCGGGTACATATATGGTGTGAAAGACCTTTTCTACACGCTTCAGCCATCTCTCTGCCACATCTGGGCTTGTATTGCTCAAAAACTCTGGAACCTTCTCCTTGCAATACTTTGAAAAGATGTCCTCTGGTTGCGGTGGTGTCGACGAGGGGGGAGGAGGAGG
The DNA here is from genome assembly GCA_037367405.1 of Ottelia alismoides. Lineage (NCBI taxonomy): Eukaryota > Viridiplantae > Streptophyta > Magnoliopsida > Alismatales > Hydrocharitaceae > Ottelia > Ottelia alismoides. Next base: position 37,000 of record JAZKJV010010382.1, read on the forward strand.
AGGTGGCGGTGATGGATCACCATCTTCCCCACCCATTCCAGACCCTCCTTCGGATGCAGATCTCGACAATCGCTCCTCGAGCATAAGCTGTCTCTGCTGCACATCCTGCAGCATCGCCATCATCGCAGCAACTGTTGTGCAGTCTGATCCCTATGAGGCGGCATGATCTGCAGGTGTAGAAATAAAAAGGGAATTGCAATTAGATCCTAGAATAGAGTTCATTAGTCAACCTTGATCAATACAATTTTTTGGCAGTAGTCAAAAGACTACTTGTCTAATGTATAATGGTATTTCTCCTACCATACAGTTATCTATGACTGATGGTGTAATTGGGCTCTGATACCAAATGAAACGCCCCGCCTCAGTGGTAACGCATCTCAACACCCATTCTCAATATTACCCAACAACAGTCATAAACAACCTGCATGATATACCATTTATACAAAAATAAGGACATAGGGAAAAAATCCAAGTTTTCATTGATAATAAAAGTCCACATAAGGATAATGATAAATCCTCAGAGTCTCTTTATTACATCATAAATAATTGAAAAGGAAGGATAACAGAAACTACTATGAAACTAGTCCTCAACCTTAACAACGTCCTGCAGATGCACCACCATAGATGTGAGCCTTTGTCGCCTGCTTTACACTTTCTGTTGGATTTCCAAAGGATGTAACTTGTGAGTCAACTGATCCAGTAAGGATAAAATATTGTAAATTAAGAGATTATAGGTAGGCAATGCAAATGCAGTAACTGAACAAGTTTAGAAGAGAACATTTTAAAAGCATCTAGCAATATACAATCACTTATATTTTAGGCCTTTAAGACATATGAAATCAAGACCAATTCTTTGACATATCTTAATCCATATTTTCATTTACTTATCCCAGACTCGTTCGTCAAAGGAGAAAGCATGCACTAGGAATGAAGTCTGCAACACTCCATTCAGAGTGCAACCTAAAACTTGTGCGCAAATGTGATCCTTCAGCTAGTCTAGTTGGTAGTAATCTAACACCCGTGAAAGGGAGCATATAGCCCGAAGAGTCGTAACTCTGTCAACCGAGTCTGCCGGAGTAGTCTCACTCACTCCAAAACAAGTACCACAAAACGGATCCGTACAGTGCGATACATGCGTGCATCCACCTCAATTCCACCAGAGTACCTACCACCACCCCACTCTGTGATGTCACTCGAGTAGGGAGATGACTCACTGTCGGCTCAGCCAGACTACAAGGGTGTGCACCCACCTTGTAGTATATTTCTAATTATACCCAAAAGTTATTCAAAAAGTGAGAACCATGTAAACCCAGATCATAGTAGATCACAAGGAAGAAAACCATAATAATCGTATGCCTCATAGTAGTATATGTTGGAAATCTTGATTTAGTGTCGAGCTGTGTAGATGTGCCAATAACCTGAAACTAATTATATAAGATAATCTACACAAATTCAATAAATAACATCAATACCCTTGTTAAACTCATCAACTCTATTCTCAACCAAATCTCGGATATTCACGTACTAACTTATGAGATCCTTCAGTCAATCATAATTAATAAATAGATATTGTATGTGATCAAATTCGTTAACTTCATCTGTATGGCTCCAACAACCATTACTCAATACAATCATAAATGATAAGCCTTTTCTAATCCAAGAAAACGATATCAAAAAATCACAAAAGCTGACCAGACATTGGAAATCTAAATATAGAAAACTTATCTTACAAGGCAATGACAGGTTGGCAAAGATAATCACATCTAATAATTAGATTTAATTCTAAGGTCAAAAATCACCAGATAAACACATTTAGTAATTAAAATTTAATTCCGAGGTTAAAAATAAGAACACCCATTTTTTCTATCATATCTCTACGCAGTACCCTAATACTATCTTCCCAGGACATACCCTATTATGCATGACAGTGAACACCTGACAAATCCCAACATAAATATCAATACCCCTTATTAAGCGTACTTTACATTACATAAACCACATCTTATCAGTAACAAAATCCTAAAATATTGTTGCATGGGAACCATACCAATCTTAATACCATGTAGATGATATCTTAATTCCTAGTGAATATCATACGTGTCAATGAATCCGATATGTAAACTCTGATATCCTATCCAGCACTAGTCTTGTGTTATTGTTATAATAATATATGATACATGGCCTCTCCCACTTCCTTATAGCCAGAAAAACCAACACGTGTGATTAATATTAACTCCCAAAATAATGCATGGATAATCAATATCCACAACCTCAATCCATGTTAGACTCTTATTCTAAAACACAAGTCAACACTTTCTAACAAATCATTCCACACAATCACATGAAACCCATTGATGATAATCGAACATCAACGTGACCACAACATCTCCCTCCATTAGGGCCACATCCAGAAAAATAGGCAGTCATGAATAGATAAACAAAAGTACTACAACGAGGTGAATAAGTCGAAGTTAAAACGAGACAACGGCCATAACAAAATTTAGTATTATCACACCATGAGATGATCTACTGAAATTAACATGGTAGACCAACAACAGAAAGATAATATGAGGATTGAAATTGACATCGTCCACGAAATCGATGATTTTCAATCTCACATGAATATTATAGGGAAAAATTACAGATCCGTTACCTATGCTCGTGCACGCCTTGGATCCACGTGTCTGAACGCTCGATCAAGGGTCCGATGAGAGATGTATTTTTCCCTTGCGCTCCTTTTCTTGTTGTCGTGAAACTAGGAGTTTGCACCGTTCCCCATTTGGTTCTTTGGAGGAGAGAGAAAATGAGATACGAGAAAGACTTGGGAAGGAAGAAAAGGCCGATTAGGGTTTGGAAAAGAGTGTCAATGAGGGGAGATGAAGGGTGTGGTTCTTTATATAATTGAGGATTAAAATCCTAGTTTTAGGATCCCTAAAACAACCCTAATCCGAAATTAATTAATCAAAACCTATAACCATTAAATCCCCTCAAAATCCATGACCCCTCTTCATCAAAACAGGCATATCTTCCACACCCGAACTCAGAATTACGCATTTTTGGACTCCTTGGAAAGCTTGCGACGAGACGCTTCTTTTGAGTATAATATTAAAAGATTCTAAGACTTCGGAAAAGTCGAAAATTGTGGGTGTTACACCACCTGCTATGACCAAGGCCACTTGTTGTACACCACATGTTATGCATCAATACGCGTGTGCTAGTTTCCATAATAGGTGATCCTTACAGATGCCATCTACTATCAACACTTCTAACTTTGGTAGACTTATATATGTGCCATTACCCCAAACTCTTGCAACCATAGTAGAGAAAAGGAATGGAGGATCACACATGCGCATGCACTATCCTTCGTCTATGGCTCCATCTCAAGAGAGTTGATTCGAATCTTGATACTTTTGCAGATGGTTTCTGTTAGAAGAAAGGAGTCTTCGTTATAATAATAAGAAAACCCTAGGCTCTCTTGTATAGGGAGAGGCCGTAAGGGTAAATTACATGGATGTCTAAATAGAAGAGAGAAATAGAAACCAGGTACATAAACATATAATAATAGTAGAAACTATCTCTACACTCCCCCTCAAGGTGGAGCATAGATGTTGATCATGCTCAGCTTGGATGAACATCTCTGGAATGGTCCTCTGAGCAATGGCTTGGTGAATACATCGGCAGTCTGATCTCCTGAGCTAACATGGGTCGTGGATATCAATCCTCTCTGGATCAGGTCCCTAGTGTAATGGCAGTCAACTTCAATATGCTTGGTCCTCTCATGAAAAGCTGGATTGTTGGCAATGAACAATGCTGCCTGATTGTCACACTGAAGCTTCATAGGTAGAGGTACTGCTACATGTAGATCTTCTAATACGGAGCGAACCCACATCATTTCCGTGCTGGCTTGGGCCATTGCCCTGTATTCGGATTCCGCACTGGATCTTGCCACCACCGTTTGTTTCTTGCTTTTCCAAGAAACCAGAGAGCCTCCAACAAAGACTGCAAACCCTGAGGTTGATTTTCTATCCTTAGGGCATCCTGCATAATCTGCGTCTGCACACGCTGAGATGGATAAGTCTGCACCCTTTCTGAATAGTAGCCCTAATCCAGGAGTAGACTTCAGATACCTCAGTATCATGTGTATAGCATCCATGTGAACCTGTCTCGGCTGCTCCATAAATTGACTCACCCTGCTAACTGCAAATTGAATGTCTGGGCGAGTTATGGTGATGTAGAGGAGTTTGCCCACCATCTCTCTATATCTCCTCTTATCTACTTCATCAGTATCACCATCATATAACTTCATGTTGGGGTCCATGGGGATGCTTGATGGTTTGCAACCATCCATACCAGTCTCAACCAGGAAGTCTGTAATGTACTTCCTTTGTGTCATCACCAAACCATGTGCATTCCTTGCAAATTCCAACCCCAGAAAATATCTTAGGGTTCCAAGATCCTTTGTAACAAACTGACGACCTAGGAATGCCTTCGCCCTCGCTATGCCCTGAATATCGTCTCCTGTAACTAGAATATCATCCACATAGACCATTATGACAACCGTACCTCCCGAGGACTTCTGGACAAACAACGAATGATCAGCATTGGACCTCTTGAATCCCTGGTGTTCAATTAGGTTGGACAGCTTCTGGAACCACGCTCGTGGACTCTGTTTAAGGCCATATATAGCCTTGTGAAGTCTACAGACCATATACTTCTCGCCCTCAGCAGTAAACCCGGGTGGCTGCTGCATGTAGACTTCCTCCTGTAAGTCCCCGTACAGAAATGCATTCTTGACATCTAGCTGAGAAATGCTCCAGTCACGAACCACTGCAACAGACAGGAGGATACGGAGAGTCGAGTGTCTCTCCACTGGAGAGAATGTATCCATGTAATCAACGCCATATGTCTGTGTAAATCCACGGGCGACCAAGCGTGCTTTGTACCTATCCAATGTGCCATCTGCGTGATATTTGACTGTGAAGACCCATTTGCAGCTCACAACGGATGCATCTGGAGGTGCAGGGACCAAAGACCATGTGCCACGGGACTGCAAGGCCCCCATTTCTTCTTCCATAGCTAATCTCCAGCATTCACTCTTCAAGGCTTCCTGGTATGTCCGTGGTATGTCCACGGAAGACAAAGCTGTGGCAAACTTCTGGAAATCACCTGTGAGCCGGTGAAAGGAAACCTGTGAAGCAAGTGGATAGGATGCACACTGTCGTCTTTGTTTCTGAATAGCAATCGGAACATCAAGATCATCATCTGGGTCCGCCTGTGAGGAGTCATCCTGCATACGTACCACACCTGACCCGTCATTAGTAACATCATCTGAACATACCTGAGGCGTAGTGATTGGCTCATGAGCTGCCTGAGCGGGACCTGACCGACGCGTATAGTGATTAGGAAATGGTGATATGATTTGCCGTGGAATGGGTGGAGGTGGTGGGGGCGGTGGTGCTGGCATGGGAACTGACACAGGAGACGAGTCAGGTGACAAACAAGTAGGTGGTGGTGGAACCAAAATATCATCAGTGGTGGTGGATGGTTCCATTCTGTCCCCAGCTGGTGAGAAATACATAACCGACTCGAAGAAAGTGACATCCGCACTAACAAAGTACATGTTGGTTGTAGGATCATAACACCGATATCCCTTCTGGGTTCTGGAATACCCAACAAAGACGCACTTGACTGCTCTTGGAGAGAGCTTGTCAAGTCCAGGAGATAGACGATGAACAAACGCCACAGCGCCAAAGACACGTGGTGGCAGTAAGAATAGCTCCTTGTCCGGAAAAATAAGTGAAATGGGTATCTTCTCTCCAAGGACAGAGGACGGCATTCTATTGACCAGATAGCATGCAGTAAGGACAGCATCCCCCCAGAAAGAAATAGGAGCACAACTTTGAATCAACAAGGTACGAGTGATATCCAAGAGATGGCGATGCTTTCTTTCCGCCACACCATTTTGTTGGGACGTATATGTACAGGTGGTTTGATGGATAATACCCTTCAATGACAGAAATTGAGAAAGAGAACGTGTACAAAATTCCAGGGCATTATCAGTCCGAACATATTTGACTGATGAAGAGAAAACATTCTGCACTTCATTAATCAGATTTTTGATAACATCTCCTGCTTCAGACTTATTCTTCAGAAGAAAAACCCAAGAGACACGAGAAAAATCATCTACTACCACAAGATAAAACCTGTGCCCCTGGTGATCGGGAACACGACTCGGACCCCATATATCTATATGTAACAACTCAAAAGGGGAGCTACTGCTTCGACTCTGACGACCTGGAAAGCTCGACCTGTGATGCTTTCCTAACTGACATGTTTCGCAACGAATTGACGAACTTGGAGAGATCTGGGGCAAAAGATGGCGCATCTTCTGGAGCGGAAGGTGACCAAAACGAAGATGCCAAATGTAAGGGGAGACTGGTCCAGCTGAGTGAGTGGAGATGCCAGCATAGGATTCCCGAACCAGCCGATATAGACCGTTCTGCTCAGAGCCACAGCCAATCACCTTGCCCGTGAGTATGTCCTGAAAAATGAGAGAAGACGGGTCAAATATAGCACGACAATTCAAATCCTTTGTAATCTGACTAATAGACAGCAAATTCAGTGAGAACTCAGGGGCATGTAAAACATTCTGTAGCTGCATAGTAGAGGATAAGAAAACCTCCCCCTGGCCAACAAGGGGTGAGTGGGAACCATCTGCTATCTGTACTGAGCGACCTGGAGGAATAGCCCTGTAGGCCTGTAGTCTTCCTCTATCTCGACAGAGATGATGTGTAGCTCCGGAATCTATAACCCAGTCAGATATATCATGTGAAGGTATGAGGGCTGATGATCTACCTGAAGAACTGGCTGCGGCGGATGAACTGGCAGAGGCTGTGGCAGCAATATCTGAAGAGCCACCAGATGAATCACCAGAAGAATGTGGCATAATATCACGGAGACGGGCCACGAGTTCGTCAAATCTATGATCTGCCGTAGACGGTAATGGAGACTGTGAATGCTCTGCAACCCGTGCCGATGCTGGGAACCCATGCTTTGAGTAGCATGTCTCCTCTGAGTGTCCGGTTCTGTGACAATACGAGCACATCTGACTGACTCGGCCGCCTCTTCCTGGAGGTCCACGGCCACGTCCACGACCACGCCCAGAAGGTGGTCCACCTCTCCCCCGCGAAGCTGCCATCGCAGATGGGGGTGGAGTAGAAGAGCTGGATGAAACTGGAATACGACTGAGCCTCCTGTAGACATCCTCCACTGGAGGAATGACTGCATCTGCTAAAATCTGTGACCGTGCAGCATCATACTCAGGATCGAGGGTAGCAAGTAGAACGCCTACCATGATGGCGTTCCGAAACGTCTTCTGCTGCTCCGGAGTAGCAGTCAGAGGAATGGTACTGTAAAGCTTCTCGAACATCCCTCTTAGGGATGTGTATAGAGAATGGAGAGGTATGCCGACCTGCTTCATCGTAAAGATGTCATGTTGAAGCTGCAACATCTTTGTCTCATTTCGCACCTGCGAATATGTAGTGGCAAGGATGTCCCACATCGCCTTAGCAGTGGGCTGATGGAGGACATCATTAGCTATCTCCATCGTCAACGTACCAGACAACCATACTTTTGCGTAAGCATCATCGGCCTCCCATGAGGCATAGATCCCTGTCTTCTCCGCAGGCTCATCCTTGGTAAGAATGTGTTTCTTACCATTTGATTTCATGAGACTCATGAACTGCATAGCCCATAGCTCATAGTTAGACCCGTCCATCTTCACTATTGGCGCCGGACCTTTGAATGCGCCGGTGGAGGGCAAATCAACTTTCGATTCTGACATACTGCTGCTCGGAGAAGACGAGGGGATAATAGACACTGTGATGAATGTCTACACCAACTGCATCGGATTTGAGTACGTGTGTAGACTTTTACGTACTCAAATCCATAAACCGGAGGAAGAGGGGTCTAGGGCACGCCTCGAAAGAAGCTTACAGCCCTTGAATCGCCTCGAAAACGACGCCTATGGACTGCTGGAGGCTATGGAAGCCCTACGGCGGCAGAGGGGGGGTGCCGCTAGGGCGCCAAGGGCCGCAGGAGCGGCTGGAGGGTGCCGCTGGGGCGGCTGGAGGGTGCGGCTGGGGCTCGAAGGGCCGCTGGGGCGGCAGGGCCGCTGACGTGTGCGGCTGGGAGCCGCTGGGTGGTGCAGCGGCAGCGGAGAGGGGGAGTGCTTGGAGGTGCAGCGGCCGGGAGCCGCCGTGCGGCTAGATGAGAGAAGAGGAGGGGCGGCGGGTGGGGAAGGGAGGAGAGCCCTAAGGCGGCTCTGATACCATGTTAGAAGAAAGGAGTCTTCGTTATAATAATAAGAAAACCCTAGGCTCTCTTATATAGGGAGAGGCCATAAGGGTAAATTACATGGATGTCTAAATAGAAGAGAGAAATAGAAACCATGTACATAAACATATAATAATAGTAGAAACTATCTCTACAGTTTCACTACATGCGCATGCACTATCCTTCGTCTATGGCTCCATCTCAAGAGAGTTGATTCGAATCTTGATACTTTTGCAGATGATTTAACTAAGCGAGTCAAATAAATTAATCAATCCAGCAGATTAATTTGAATCCAAACGTTGATGGGAACTTTTTAGATGCTCCCTCTTCCAGCCTTTTCTAGATCTGAGAGACGCCTCCTTTTGGTGGGTGATTACATATCTAAAATGTTGTGGCAAGACCTTTGAAAACCCTTCTCTAAATACAAAATTTTTCAAGCACAAGCATTTTCTTCTTCCTCCGTTCTCCACCGTGAAAGATGTTTCCTTCTCTTCTTTTGATTGTTGTTCTGCGAAGTGCATTTGAGGACGGTCTCGACTGCATGCGCTAACATCGATCGTGTGCTCTTGTAGCATGAGAGCGGATCACTAGATACTCTATGCACCTATATAGTTGGGGCAATATTTTCACTAATGACAGTCCTTTATGGGTGCTTTAATGATCTCTAATCTAATTTGTTTAAATTTTGTTTTGTTGTAATTTGTTTATTATTTTACATTTTCCATATCTTTCCCTAAATCGTCGTATATATTATTCATCTGGTTCGTGTTTGATATATGTTATTGGATTTTCGTTATGAAATGGTTAGATACGTTATTGTGAATCTGTTATCCCATCCAAATGAGACGTGTGAAATGGTTAGCTACCATAGCATGTCCTTATCACCTTGGCATGGTTAAAAGGTTGATTTTGACAGGGATCATAAGATTTGATATTCACAAAGCAATCAAGCATTGCTAAGATGGGCATCGACAAACGAGACCTGCGTGCAATATCATATTTGAATATGCAAAGAACATATACAGATGGATTCCACCATACCATTTCAACATATTTAGTGGCTCCTATAGTAGCATGGATCGTCTGTTGTACCGAGGGTTGCAGCAGACTCTGATGCACCCTTTGGGGCTGCTCGATCACGATCGAGCGGTTCCCACGAAATCCTACTTTTTGTGGGCCCGGATCGAGGGATTTCGTGGGAACCGCTCGATCGTGATCGAGCGGCCCCAAAGGGTGCAGCAGAGTCTGCTGCAACCCTCGGTACAGCAGACAATCCGCACCCCTCCTATCAACTATAGATAGATGCATACTTTGCCTTCCTCAGAGAACATTATGACGTGACACCGGTTGCGATTTCAAATTCTTGTTGCTCATGGTCCTTAGTTCAGATGCAATTAATTCAGGAGGAGGTGCCTTCGATTCTGTAGAGTTACCAGCAAAACAGATGAGCAAAAATAACCTTCTTATCATTTTGGGTTATTCTGATTTTATTGTCAGCATATCTGCATCATGAAAAGAACAGCCCTGAGTTTTATGAAGTATAAATGCAATTTTCTAGTAGAATGCAATCTAGAAAAAAGATAAAGATATGTCCAGAGGCTACTTACAGCAATTTCTTATTGAACTCGCCCTTCATGGCCAAAGAAAATTTTAATGAACCAACGATGAAGGACCCATCAGTCATCGTTATATTGTAATTGTTGCCAGAAGCTTGCCTGCTAAGAAGGCATCCATTTTAAACAGGTGATCGCCATATAAATCTTCATAAACTGTCATCTTAAGGAGTGGCACTCCATTTGAAGATAATGCTACTCAAGGAAGTAATATGACGCACACTTCCTGGGCGAGTCAAAGGAAGGAGCCCAAGGCTAAAAGGAGGCTATGTGATGGAGTGGTGAGGTGCAAGAGAAGCTCAAAATTAAAAGAGCATTCTTTAAAGCTATGTTTAAGGATAGAACAGAGGAAACTATCACAAGCTACAAAATATCGAAGAAGGAAGCAAAGAAGGTTGTAAGCGAATCTAAGTCAAAAGCTTACGAGGTTTTGTACAAAGTCTCGACTCTGAGGGCCAAAAGGATATATTCAGGTTTGTCGAAGCAAGAGAAAGAAAGACCAAAGATCTTTCTCAAGTGAGATGTATTAAGGATGAGGAAGGTCACGTGCTTGTTACTCAAAAGGATATAAAGACTAGATCCTTATGATCACGTCAATCTTAGCCCCTTGATGAAGATCAGGTACACGCGATGTTTACATTGAATGATCTTCCTTGCCAATGGGCACGAAATGAGGACCTTGCCGATGCCGACGATCTCCGATCATTTCACTGTTGTCATCAATCTTGCACTTTTAAGCCGATTCTTGAGTCCTTTCATGTTCCAAGAAAGGATGATGGCCCGCCTCTACCTCTAAATATTCTTTCAAGTGGACGAGAACCTTGCCAATGGATGGCCTTCGCACGGATTTGGGTGAAGAACAAGCTAGTGCCAGCTTTAATACCTTCAACAAGGTATTCATGTTAGATATTCCATTAAGCTTTTTATCTACCAATTCATCAATCTTCCCATTCCCATGATGTTGTGCTACTAGTTGACTTGTGTGTATATTCTCCTCCGCCGCAAATGCGGGCAGTCTAGTTATCAATTATAGCTGCACAATCCCAAAACTGTAGATGTCACGCTTCTCATTCAGTCATCGTGCGGTTCCGTACCTGCAAATTTCAGGAATCCTAGAGACCATCTTGCATATGATTATAATATGTAGATGGCTATACCTACGACTTAGAAACCTCATTGCCATTAAACTTTTCTCCTTCTAAATTATCGTTGTCATATCTTCTGATGTTAAATCTATGACAATAAATAGCATTAATCGTTGCAAAACTACTTTTTGTTCTTGATTAATCTGACTCTCGTATTAGGTAGTTGTCATTACTATTGAGGGAAAAAACTTACTCGAGATCAAGATAACCTGCAGTACCCATTACCATGGTTGAAACATGGGTATTTACATCATTTTCAGAAAAAAAATCGATATACCAAAATCGACAATCTTAGTCTCCAGATTCCAATTCAACGTTATGTTGTTTCGCTTTATGTCTTTATGGACAATGGTTGGTTTGCAACAGGTATGCAAATAATCCAGACATGTATATAAGTAACATCAAATAAGACGTGTTATAAAATAAACATGCGGAAGCGAAACATGGAAAAAGATAAAGAATGATAAAGAATAGCGGGATTTACGTGGAACCCTACTCCGTGAGGAGCGGGATGAAACCACGGGAGAAGCTCTCAACGGGGCATATGCTTCATTGCTTTTTCTCAATGAGTACAGGAGGTCTGGGGCTCCTTATATAGCCTCTCCAGAGCCTCCAAGTCCCACCACTGGACGGTGTGGGACTAAACACTGGATGGGGTATATGAATCTTCTCCAGGATCCATTTACCCTGTTACAACTCACAGGGCACATAACACATACTCCAACACTCCCCCTCAAGTTGGAGCATGCAATGCTCAGCTTGGACAAACATAAAGAAACTCAACTCAACGCTACATGACACTACGGACAATATCAACCCAACGCGCACATTGCTGCAATCGAGGACGTTGCTTCTCATGCCGTGCAGGTGAGGAGGACGAACGGGCTGGAGTGTGAGTCTTCTGAATCTCCTCGTCGGAGAGCATGCGCTCTGAACTGCGCCTGTCAGAGTCGCTGCAACTGCAAATGAGTCTCCTCGTCGGAGAACTCTGGCCCGCCACAATAATGTGGACAACTGCTCCATCTCTGAAAAAGAGCCGAACTGAATAGGCCATGGCTGTGCAATCCTCGTCGGAGTCCACGGTCGCTGGAGAATGGAGTCTGAACAAGTCTCCTCGTCGGAGAACTGGGTCTCTCCCATCTGGCCCAGAGAATGGTGCACTGCTTTGGTGTACCTATGATACCACATGAAAAAACCTTGCTCTCAAGGGAATGGTCCTCTGCTCTGGAGTCCCTATGGCTCATATTAAAACTCTGGCCGAACAACAACAAGAATGATGGGGACCTCGAACTGATGATGGCAACTTATGCTCATCTGAAAATGACCGCACACTCGTGCGTGTCTGAAACTGGACTCGAAATCGATCGTCGAGTCTGATCATCAACTGTAGAGTCTGGAAAATATGGCTGGTCTGGAAATCTGGATCTGGAGAAGATATCTGAGATGACCTGTGACTCTACACATACTCCCCCTTTCTCCAATACTTGTCAGAAAATGAACATCGACAAAGTTGGGAGAAGACAAGATAGAAGGGGAAAACAAAACATACTTGCGGCTTTTCATTTTTTTAAGCCGTCATCTTTTTTTTTGAAAACTTTTTTTTAAAGCCGTTTCATTTTTCTTTTCGGCTTTCAATCCTTTTTTTGAAATACGTGCGGTTCCTTTTTTTTATTGCACGCGGCTTTTTTTCTTTCTTCTCCTTCCTCCTTTTTTTTACTGCCATGGGCCACTTGGACCTTACACTTTTTTTTGGTTACAGTGGCCCACTTGGGGCTAAACAAAAACCAACACATTTTTTTTAAACACAGCCCTTCGGGCTTTAGGGTTCCAGTGAACCTTTTTCACATGCCACCGCCGCCCCCCCCCCAAAAAGGGGTCCTCTATTTCATCTCGTAGCCCCCACCCCCCCCCCCAAGATGGGGTTCCTGTTGTAACGCGCCGTCAAGTGGATCGGGGATTGGAGAGGAGCATCTGCTGGAGATTCGACTGGAGAGGAGCATCTACAGGCGGAGGAGGGGCTCGCCGCTATAACAAGGCTCCAGCAGCACCGTGAGGGGGACACGCCGTTAGGGGCTGCGCGCGAGGGCTTTTGTGCCGCCAACGGGGATCGGAGCTGGGCGCTCAGAGGAGGAAGCCGCACAGTGGGGATACGCACCTAGGAGATGCGCGCGGGAAGGCGATGGAGGGAGGATCCGCCTGAGCCAGGGAGCTCCGCCTGGAGGTGTTTGCACCGCAGGAGGGTGCGCGCGACGCCGAGATGGTCCTGCCTGGAGGGTACGGAATCGCCAGAGGTTGGGTTGTCGCGCTTGAAGAGGACTGGAAGAGGCTGGAGCACGAAAGTGTTCGCCAGATGGGGCCTTTGCCCCTGGTGACGGGACCTCTATCTCGCGAGGAATCTGCGGCTTTGCATGCTTGGCGGTGTGCCTCCCGGAAGAGGAGAAGTTCCTCCTGGGATCTACAGATGCTTCTTCGACCTTCTGGAATTGGGCGGCCTCCAGGACTTCAAATCTGTGAATCGCCGAGACGGTTCCTCGCTGGGTTAGGGTTGGAGCTTGGCGGGACCTTAGGGCACAAATCGGAGGAGGAGGGTGCCGCCACATGCTCCTGGATTTCGCGATTCACAGATTTGTGCGGCACCTTCTCCTGGGTGCCGTCACATGCTGATGCGTTCAATGGACCATTGATCTTGACAGAAAAAAACTTTCGAAATTTCTATCTCAAAAGAAAACTGATCTTCGAAATATCAACTCTTTAAGAACTCCAAAGAGGCGAGTCTCGAATAAAATTACCGAACAAAAATTCTTCGAGAATCGACCTGCTCTGATACCATGTTATAAAATAAACACGCGGAAGCGAAACATGGAAAAAGATAAAGAACGATAAAGAACAGCAGGATTTACGTGGAACCCTACTCCGTGAGGAGCGGGATGAAACCACGGGAGAAGCCCTCAACGGGGCATATGCTTCATTGCTTTTTCTCAATGAGTACAGGAGGTCTGAGGATCCTTATATAGCCTCTCCAGAGCCTCCAAGTCCCACCACTGGACGGTGTGGGACTAAACACTGGATGAGGTAAATGGATCTTCTCCAGGATCCATTTACCCTGTTACAACTCACAGGGCACATACACATACTCCAACAAGACGTATAAGTACTAGCATGGAATGATAACATATAGCAAGCAAAAGAATTCACGTGGCTTGGAAACCTTGAACTAGGAGTGTAAATGAGTCGAACCTGAGCAAGCCAACACATGCTCGGTTCGGTTTGTTTAGCATATCAGGCTCAGGTTCGTTTCGGCTCGATAAAATGAAAACTGTAATCAGGTTTGATTCGGCTCGGTAAGATTCGTAAAGGTATGGTTCATGTCGTTAAAGGTTCGTTTAAGAATAAATACCGTGCAGAGATTTCTGTTCCAAGGGAAAACCGCAGCTATAGGAGAGGGTTTTGTGCGGTTTCGGGAATAGGGACTTAGGGAGTGGATGACTGGATGGGTTTGGCAAATAAGTGAATAGCATAAATTATGTTAATTTAGAATGTATTTTTTCCTTATATATATACAATATGTATTTATATATACTTTTATGCATGTATGTATGTATATAATCGAACTTTTAACGAACCAAACCTGAGCAAAACTATGTTTTTGAGGTTTGGTTTGTTTATTTAATCGAACCCAAGCTCGTATTTAGGTTCGGTTCGTTTATTTTAGAATCGAAACTGAATCAAATTTTTAGCGAGCCAAACCTAAGCGAATGTCGAACCTGAGAATTTTCAAACAGCCCTACCTTGAACAGAATCTACTGCTATGCGTACTCGTGCCTTCCAAGAGAGTGAATTTCCATCGCCAAGTTGTCCTGCGAATGGGGCCAATGCACCTATTATCATGGAATAGTTGCAGGAAAACTAGAATTTTCATTTTTGTCAGCATCACAGATCATTATTACTTTTGCTTGTGCCTAGTTGAGATGGAGGCGATTGTCTCCCCAGTTAATTTGAATTCACCACCTTGTGCTTGAAAGTTAAAACAAGAAGGCAAAGCAGTGGGTCTCCAACAGTATACAAGATGATTATCTATCTCATTTGGTTAGTCTCTAGATAAATCTTTCTCATTTCCCCCAAAGTATAATTAGAATATAGAAGATAAGGATATTACCCTGGAGATGATCCGCCAGACTTCCTCCTTCCATGTTTTCTTACGCAAGAGCCAAATGGTTTGCTTCATTACAGTAACCTGCTAGTGATACCAAAAGCCTATGACGGATTTTTGTTAAGATGCTTGCCTACAAAAATTAAAAATTCATCTCCATCAAAGAGAAATCTCAAGGGCATAGAGCAGTTCATTTTCGCCTCTTTACGATGCACTGAGAAGGGAAGGCAACAGAGGAGGAGAGAGTGCACAAGGAGGGTGTGCATCGAGGAGGGGGTGCCAGGGGAGGAAGTGTGTGTCGAGGAGGGCTCCGTGGGAGGGTCCCAGGACAGATTTCATCGGGGAGGAGGGGGGAGGCATCGAGTGAGGAAAGGACGCCCGGTTTAGGGGGTTTCAATGGGGGATTTGGATAGTGTGTTGTAGCAGGGGCAACAGACTCTATTGTTTGGGTTATAGTCCGGATCATGCGAATTCGTGGAACCGCTCGATCAAGATGGAGCGGCTCCCAGCCCTGCAGCAGAGTCTATTGTAGCCCTTGCTACATCAGACGATCCTATCTCTTCAATGGGGTGGTACCATAGTTGTTGGATGCTCTCCTCACACATGACGTGCATCTGACCCACTACAACAGAGTCTGTTGTAATTTACTTACAGCAGACGATCCGAACCCTCTCTCCATCTTGGAAGAAAGAAATCCCTTAGTGGGCTTTAATAGCCACAAGCCCACTATCATTATGGCTTAAAAAAAGAGGGATAGTTAAAAGAGGGATAGTTAGAAGGTTACTTCATACCCAAGTGGATGTTGTTCCAAAAGAGAAAAAAATATTTTTGGCCCAAAGTTGGGACGATGCCAAAAGAAAAAAAAAGGAGGCATTTCAAACATTGTTCCAAAAAAATTAATGAGCCCGATTTATAAAAAAGGTCATAAATTCTGGAAAAAGGGTAGCATACAAAAAAATCATACGAAAAAAGAAGAAGCAAAAGCTGAAAAAAAAAGATGATGGCGTAAACTTTTTTGAGATTGTTTTTTTGTTTTTCCCCATCTTCATGCCTTCTCCCAGTTTGGTTAATGATATCTATTCTGATAAGTATGGGAGAAAGGGAGAGTACTGTATAGAGCATGACAAGGAACCACTACCACCCTTTGTGTCAAGTTCATGGTGTAATGATAAGCGACCTTCACATGTTTTGTGTATTCATGAAACATGAGGTTATTGGATGTGTGTGTGTGTGTAGCTACCTTGTTGCCACATCTGACCACCATTACTCCAATAGTAGTTATGCACCATGTTCTGAAAACATATTTTTCTTTATCGTTGGTTTTAGCTCTCCTTCACTAACGTGATAATAGACAACACAACCAAAGACTCGTAAAATAAAATAATCAACATGATTACCATACCATACCTTCACGGGTGTCTTGTAGTGGACACTGGACTCAGATTCACCAAATAATAAGTTGTATTCACAGCTTCAGCCCAGAATGCTTTACCAATTCCAACATTAGAGAGCATGCACCTAGATCTATCTAAAATGTCTTGTTCACTCGTTTTGCAACTTTGTTCTGATGTGGCATATCTCTGATGGTGAAGTATCTCACAACATCGTCCTCTTAACAGAACTCATTGAACTCTGACAAACGGAACTCCAACCCATTATATGTACGAAGACGTTTACCTTCTTAGAAGTCTAGTTCTCCGCCAAGATCTTCAACTACCTGAAGGTATGAAATTCCTCACTCTAGTACTTTCTCATATACACTCAAACCATCCTAGAATAATCATCAATAATAACGTGAAAATACATGGCACCTCCCAAATATGGGACACGATAAGGGCTCCAACACTCAGCATAGATGTAGTTGAGTGTCTCCTTCATCTTGTGGCATGTATTGTTTCCCGAGCACGTAATGTCCATAGAACTCCACCTTGGATCCCTTGAGATCATCGATGAGACCCTTGTGACTAAGGATATTCATCTCCATCTAACCCATATGACCTAGCCACGAATAGTGAGCTCCCATTGGTCCAACTGAACCGTTAGAAGACAAAATAATATAGAAAATACTAAATAAATAGAAATAAATGAACTAAGTGAATAAAAAATAAAATGTAAAATGTTTATTGTTTTATGTAATATTTTATTATGACATCTTAATTTATTATATATTAATATTTACATGTATATGTATATATTTATACGTATCTATAGTATTTTAATTTTATTTTTATTTACATTTTATTATTTTATACAAGTATTTAATATATTTATAACTTATTTAAATACATGTTTAGATATTTTTATTATATTTTCTAATTTTATATGTTTACTTAAATAATTAGATATATATTATCTAGGTATATTATAGGTATAATTTACCTTTATATTCTATACCCTTATTTATTTTAACGTATTTTATGGTTTCCTTCTATTTTTGACATTTAAAATGTGTTTTATATAATATTTACAAATATATAAAGATATAAAAAATTAAAAATATATAGAATAAATGTATTAAATATTTTGTACATATTGCACAATAAGGGTCCAAAAGTCAACTTTTGCATCTTAACTCCAAATTAAATAAAATCACTTCAGTTAATTTAATTTTCTGAATAATAAAGATGAGTTTTGTCAATTTTGAGTTAGTATGGAGAAGATACATGTATGTAGAGTTTTCTTTGTAGTTTTTTATTTTGTATGTCCTAGTTACACTGTGCATAATTTTTGAATGAATCAATTTTGTATTTTTCTTTCTATTTTTATGTACAATATTCATGATGAGGGTTTATTGATTTGGGGTATAAAATAGAGAAATAAAATAAGCCTCAAAAGATTATTTATTCTCAAATAAAATTAGGGTTTTGAGTGTTTTCATTACAATTTATCTGCCCTATATCCCCGTACTTTATTCCTTATCGACCAAGTCATCATGATGATCAAGTTTAGAGGCCTGAGGTCACTCTATGTCTTTGGTACTTCATTCTTTTTCTTTTCTTTCCTTTATTCTTTTATTTTGGTATTAAATAAAATATTTTATATAGTATTCATTGGTCAATAAATGAGTGTTATTTGTACAAATTAATGCTATATGCATGTATTTAACTAGGATTTAAGGTCAAAATGAAAAGATAAAGGTTATGAAATGGAGATTCATCATATATTGATTGTCCTCGATGTCCTTTACATGAATGATGTTTAACCAAACATCACCGACAATATCATAGTCAGAGAATCTTTGTAGTTAATATTGTCATTAGTTTGCAACTGTCGAAGATGACCTGTACTGGTGTAGTATCAACATCCAACATCCATAACCTCGAGTAAGTGGTCCGTCCTACACCCATAACCTCGATTGTAAATACTGAATTACTTAAGGGTATGGGTGTAAAAATTCCTAAAATATAAAGGGCAGGCTAATTTTTCTCACTCATCATCCTTCTCTTCTTAAAATGAAGATAGTGTTGGCAGGATCTCTAAAAGCTCGTGTCCAGCCCAAATACAGCCGGTACCCAATAAGATCAAAATAAAACATGAGAAAATTCCATGCTTAATTAAATTGCCATTATACCAAGTTTAAGAAGGAATCCCTGTCATTTCCTTGCCACTATCAGTTTATTTAAAAACCATAAGTTGAATGCGGTTAATGTCTATTCTGAATGCCTTAGAGCAGGATGCTCAGTTGCATGATTAAAGCAACAGTACTATGAGTTAGTAGATAAGATATGGATATCTCGCCCTTCATGGAAAATTAATTACCCGGTTTGTGAATTGGTCAAGTCAAACCTGTAACACAGAAGCAGACCAACAAAGCCTCTTCTCCTTGCCTTGAACCATGCAGTTACTTCAGGTCACAGGGCTCCACATGCACAGTTTTTTTTTGAGTAACAAGAGGGTGTCATCCCGAGATGGGATTCACCGCAATAATATGATTGTTAAAAAAAAGTGTTGTACATCACCCAAAGGCCCAGAAATGATACAATAAGTTACAATGAGCTAGCACATTTTCTGGATAGAACCTTTGATTTTTGAAAATTAGATCATTCCTTCCCACCCAAATGGCCCACGGAATCGTAAAAGGCAGAGTGCAATCATCGGATGAATTGCCCCCCACCGTCCTTACCGACCTCCAAAACTCAATGGCTCCTCCTGTCAAAATCCATGATGGCCCGATCTCCTTCCACACCTTCTCTGACGTCGGACACGTGAAGAACAAATGATCTGCATCTTCAAGTTGTTTTCCGCATCTGTCGCACCGGGTGTCGGTAACACCAAACAACCTTCCCCTCCTTGCTTTATCACACAATCTTCCCCTTCTTAAACACCAAAAGAAAATTTTAATCATGTCTGGTATCTTGCTTGCCCAAATAATCTTCATATCCTGGCAGAAGTCAGGATCCATGATTTCTGCAGACCCCTTGAATTCCTTGTACGCTTTCTTTGTTGAGAATCCATCGCCGTCCCATTGAAAATGGTCCCTGCCCTGCGTGATGCAATCCGGAGTTGGTAGTTCAGATTGCATCCTTGCAAGCTCCTCCGAACGCTGGTTTGAGAGAACTGACACAAAATGTGGGTCCCAGGACCCTGATATCCCAACATTCACCAAAGCGCACTCCTTCAAATCAGTCAACGTGAACATCCTCGGGAACCTACTGCTCAGCGGTCCGTACCCCGTCCAATCATCTCGCCAGAACCTGAAGCATTCCCCATTCCCGACCTGCGGTCTCATTCTTGATGCCAACATTGGTAGAACTTTTTGGACACCAGCCCATAGCGGCGGGGACTCAAACCTCACTCTTCCTGTCTCTAAACTCAAACCTCACTCTTCCACATGCACAGTTGAAGACGTACAGAATGAAGAAATCAAGATTCGACATTTGACAGTCGAAATATTACGAGCAACATATCCATATATATATATATATATATATATATATATATATATATATATATATATATATGGGTAAAATGGGGCTGCCCCTGAGGGGAGCTAACTTGGCTCCCCCCGCCCTATTTCGTCCGATTTTTTTATTTTTTTTGAAATTTTCTTCCGTGGAATTTCATCACTATATCCCTATATTATGTCATTAAAATTTCGTGTGAAACAGTGACTCCTACGACCTCCATCCAGACAGTCATTTTTTAACGGTAACAGGATTTTTTAAATCGACCATGTTTGGATGGAGGTCGTAGGAGTCTCTGTTTCGCACGAAATTTGAATGACATAATATATGGATTTAATAATGAATTTACACAGTTTTAGATTTCAAAAAAAATAAAAAAAATTATGTCAAAAGGGGCGGGGGGAGCTAAGTTAGCTCCCCCTAAGGGGCATACACATTTTTCCCTATATATATATATATACATATATATATATATGTATATATATATAGGGAAGTGATCGTATGCGCCTGGTGAAGTTGCGCTCTTGTGCGCCTTTTCCATATTCGTGGTTAATCTCTCTCTCTCTCTCTCTCTCTCTCTCTCTACAGTAACAAACTCAGTGCACGTTTATCCTCTTCATGACAAATTTATACCCGTAACCTTCTTTTTTTTTCTCCATTCCCCCAACGATTCCATATGTCATCGACAAGAATTATCATGCTATCTTTTATTCTCAATTCAAAACGATTATGCATTATCTAAAAAATATATAATCGTGATTCTTGAGCTCTCTTTGACGTTGTCGGTTCGTCATCTCTATCCCATTATTTATATTATTCTCTCTAACCCAAAGAAATTTATTTTTCTATTACTAATTTGTAATGTAAGATAAAACCATGATCAATAGTTTACATAATATTATAATATTATGATTCACTAATATCAAGTAAAATGAAATATTTACAATATTTTATTGATATGATTATACATTTGTAATGACATTTTATGTGCATGTATTATAAACAAGACATTCATTGTAGATTTAACACAATAACAAAATTTACCTAGGGCAATAAATAATTTGAATGGTCGTTGCAATATTTTTTAATGTATTATTCATTGTTAAATTAACTTTTCTTCTTATTATATTGGTTGCTGAAGGTTTATATAAAAAAATTATTTATTTGATGACATATTCGTTAAAAAATTTGATATTAATTATCGCTAAATTTACAATGAAGAAAAAATCATCGAGTAATCATTGTTATATGATCCATTGATAAGAATATAGCAGTGAATACGATATCCACTATCCACTGCAAATTCAAAGAAGGAAGTAATGAAAAATATTCCTTATTTAATTGAGGAAAGCTTGGCGGATCAGACCACTAGAAATGGTAGGAAGTGAATACTGCAAACACATGCCTAAATGCAAACGTCAATATTGCCGGTGAGGCTTAAATTTGAAGTAAACATGATCACTCTTGAACGATGCCGTGACCGTATCTGAAGCAGGCAGGGCGATCGATCTGAAATCAAGCATTCTGATTTCTTACGCCATACTTTGCCATGATTGGTTCCCATACTTTCTCCAAGGCATCCTTTCGTTGTTCAAACTCGTAGCATGGAACGTCATCGTCTTCCTCCAACCACTCGATTACCGTGTCGATCGCACTTTCAAATTTCTGCCGTAAATCATTCGTCAACATGGTTAGTAGTATTTTGTTTCCCAGGACGAAATCCCTGATCTTGTTTGCATAATCCTCCAATTCATGCCTGGCGAATTCCGTTCTCTTCCTCTCGCTGTCGTCGGAGTCTAATCTCTTAGCGTTACTGATCATTCCACTGATCTCCTCCTTGCTTAATGTTGTAAGCTTGTCGCGAGTGATGGTGATGTCAGCTTTCTCCCCGCTATCCTCGTTCTTAGCTGATACATGCAAGATGTCATTCTCGTCGATCTTGAAGACGACTAGAAATTTGATCTCATCCTTCAATGCCGGCCTCGGGCCACTGAGCACAAACTCTCCAAGTGGATTGTTGTCGACTGCCATTGGTTTCTCTCCCTCGTAGATCTGAAATGCCGTGGCCCATTGACAGTCCCGGGATGTTTGCCATTCTTGCTCTATCTCGCAAGGGATGCGAGTGTTCCTTGGAATGATAACACGCATAAGGCCTTCGTAATCTTTCAGACCAAGAGAAAGAGGTGCGACATCTTGGAGAACCACATCCGGCGCTACCGGACCTATTCCCGTGTGCAAGGAAGCTGCTTGGATTGCTGCACCAATAGCTACAGCTTCAGCAGCGTTGATTCGATGATTTAGTTTCTTACGGTTGAAGAAATCCTTCAGCAGTTCATGGAGTCTGGGGATCCGAGTGGAGCCACCCACCAGCACCACCTCGTCCACATCTTTCTTATCAACTCCGGCGTCTTTCAGGCATTGTTCTAGAGTTCCCAGGCACCTGTCGAACAGTTCTTTGTTAAGCTCTTCGAATTTGACTCGACTAAAAGTTACGCTGAAATCTATGCCATCAAATAAGGATTCTATGTTGATATTAGTCATCATGGATCGAGACAACGCCCGCTTTGCCTTCTCGCATTCCATTTCCAACCTTCTCTTGCACTTTTTATTTTCGCTTATGTCCTTCTGGTGTTTCATCTTGAAGACCTCCACAAGGTGATCTACCATGCGGTTGTCGAAGTCCTGTCCTCCGAGATGGGTATCGCCATTTGTGGCTTTCACCTCGACGACTCCATGCTCATCAAGTTCCAAAAGGGATACGTCGAAGGTTCCACCACCAAGGTCAAAGATGAGAAACTTCTTCCTGCCGCCACAGCTGCAGATGTCTTTGTTCTCAAGACCATATGCCAAGGCCGCTGCAGTGGGCTCGTTGAGGATGTGGATGATGTCCAGCCCAACGATTTCGCCTGCATCTTTCGTGGATTGGCGTTGCGAGTTGTTGAAGTAAGCTGGAACTGTGACCACGGCCTTCCTCACAGGACGCCCGAGAAAGGTGGAGGCGATCTCCTTCATCTTGGAGAGGAACATGGCAGAGATCTCCTCCGGAGTGAAGCGTTCTTCTTCTCCTTTGTATCGGACAGCAATGGTGGGCTTGTCGTTGTCTCCGGCAACCACTTGGAAGGGCCAGATTTTTAAGTCGTTCTGCACGATTTCGTCACTGAATCTCCTACCAATAAGTCGCTTTGCATCTTTAAACCAAAAGATAAATTCGTTAGCACATCGAGAGAAGAACAAAAAAGAAAGATAATTAACGTAAACGTTTCGCAGATGTAATGAAATACAATCTATTGGAGCTGGAAAATAATGGCACGATAAATCTACGCATATAAAATAAAACACACATACGCCTATGCGCTAAGGATGCAATCCCCAAGATTCAACTATTTCTCTATTATTCCACTATTTCTCTAGTAGCCTCTTTTTTTCTTCTATTTTTAAAAAATAAAAAACTTTAAAAACTACAAAAATATATTTGTATAAAATTGCCTTTTTATGTAAAAAAATCCAAAAACACAGCATTCATGTTTCTTACTTTGGAGTATAAGTCTCCTAAAAGTTTTTCAAAATTCCTCTTCTTCTTCATAAAAATATAAAAACATTAATAAACATAAGGAAAACTTATAAAAATCAACATTACTCAAACAACCTCATATTTTGTTCCCTGTTTCCCCTACCATCTATATAAAATATCACAATATATATATATAGGAGTGATCATGTGAGAGCAAAAAGTTGTGAGAGCAAGAGAGGGGTGATTCTAGACCACATGATTCACCCAAGAGAGAGAAGATCATGAGAGAGAAAACATAATCATGTGGTCCAAGATCATTCCTCTCATGCTCTCACAGGATCACTCCTCTATCCTGATCTTCTCTCTCTTGGGTGAATCATGTGGTCCAGAATCACCCCTTTCATGTTCTCACAACTTTTTGCTCTCATATTATCACTCACATATATATATATATATATACATATATATCGGAAAAAGGAGCCTACATCGGATGATGTAGGTAACTTACCTACATCGGGTTTTTTTCTCATTAATTTTTTATTCTTTTGAAATGAAATCTTTGGGGATTTACATCACCATATACCACCATTGTATCATTCCAAATTCAACTGAGTTCTAGACTTCTATCCCCTCCATCAAGATCGTCAAGTTTTAACGATCTCAGAATTGCTGAAAATGACCCCCTTAAGATGGACATGTTAAAAATATTTTTTCCCACGAAATTTGAAATACATAATCCACTCTATATATTAAGTAAATCCCAGTGAGGTTTCATTTGAAAAAATAAAAAATAACGAAAAAAATGACCCGATGTAGGTAAGTTACCTACATCACCCAATGTAGATTCCTTGCCCCCCATATATATATATATATATATATATATATATATATATATATATATATATCTTTTCATGAACATCATCTATTTTTCTTTGTAATAACTACCCATTTCTCTATTTTATATAAAATCCTACTTTTTCAAATTCTAAAAATACGAAACATTCTGTCTCTTTCCTTTTCAATATTATATTCTCTTCGTCAAAATAGAAAACACATACAAACAAGTAATTTTGCAAATCCATTTTCTGAAAATCGAAAAGAATAATAAAAACAATCTTACTACAAACAAGTATGTAAATAAAAAAGTAAAAATTAAAAAGCAAAAAAAAACAAAAGTACTAAAATCCAAGCACTAAAATACATGTTAAAATCATAAAACCGTAAAGAATACAAAAAAACAAACACTCATCTGCTATCACATCTATACTTCACCTTCACACACATTACAACCTATTTAAGTAGCTCTGCATGACATTATACATTTTTTGCTTGGACTTTACCTGAATCCTATGTATGGTTGTAACATCCATACCTCCAAGTATAGTTACATCTAAAACTTACAAAGTGTGAGAGCGGGTTATAAGTGGTGGGGATTACTACTTAACAACTTGTGTTTAAGCATTTTGGGTGGTTGTCAACAGATCCATTTGGGCACGAACCTAACAAGTTGTCATGGCCAATTTTCCTCAATAACAGACTGAGGACCTAATAAGCCTGGGACGCTACAAATGATACCAAAGCCAATTTCTCTTTAATAGTGGAAAGGGCTACCCGAGAGGTGGAGCCACCATACAAAGAGATAGGAGAAAATGACTACCAGAAGCGTGAAATCGGTATTGTCACTGGGAATAAGTGATGGGTAATGTCGAAATGAAGACGTTGCGAATATAAGTGGATGAGGTTATAATGCACATACGCCCAAACAAAGTCCCACACCTAAAACTCATAAAGTGTGAGAGTGAGTTATAAGTAAGCATTTTGGATGGTTGTCAACCGATCCATTTGAGTCCAAATCCAACAAGCTTTCAGAACCAGCTTTCCTCGATAACGAATTAGAGACCTAAACCTGATATGTTACAATTCCACCAACTCTAACATCAGTTAATTAACATAATACAAAGGGAGGTTTGATTGGGACAAACCGTAAACGGTGTTGGCGTGATTTTTGACTGCTTGGTCCGCAGCTCCTTCACCTATAAGACGCTCACGATCGTTGAAGGCGACGCACGAAGGGGTGGTACGACTGCCTCGCTCGTTTACCACAATCTCAACCTTCCCGTTCTTCCAGATGGAAACGCGTGAGTACGTTGTGCCCAAATCGATTCCCACAGCGGGTGCCTCCTCTTCAGCCATTCATCCACGCCTGATCGGATCCAATATCTCAAATCAATCACTTTTTGAAAGAACAGAAAGATAAATTAAATACACAATGATCAGAACACGGAAGCAGGAGTAAATATCTCACGATATAGCGTATATCATACAACATGATGATAGGCGTGCTGTGCATAATGATTGTAGTCTTGTACATACAGATGAAACATAATTCCTCGAACAAAAACTAATCGTGATGAGATGGAAAGAAACGAGAGAAGATGACTATAACCTGCAAGGAACGATGATGATTTGGGGGAACAGTTTGCCTCGTCCTCTTGCCCCCTATTGGAGTTTTCCTTTGCTCCTAATCGGACGTGCCAATTGGCTTTGGGTTATTTGCAATTTCCTACTCTCTTTTTTCCGATGGCCTTGAATTGTTTGTACGACTTCGCTACAGTGCCCAGCACTTCTCCCCTGGGCCCTGCCCCAGTAACCTATTGTACGGAAGACACGTGCACAGTTTTTGTAACATCTCAACCTCAAACATAGTGTCATACTTAAAACTCACGAAGCGTGGGTGTGGTTTATAAGTGATGGGGATTACTACTTGGCAACTTGAGCTTAAGCATTTTGGGTGATTGTCAACGGGTCTACTTGGGCATGTACCCAACAAGTTGTCGGAGTCAGTTTTCCTCAATAACGGATCGGGGACCTAAGTCCGGGACGTTACAGCTTTTCTCTATGTGGGTGTAAACGTACCGAACTAGAATGAATCTTGAATCTACAATTTTTAGGTTCGGTTTGTTTAATTAATCGAGTTTAAATATGTTTTCAGGTTTGATTCATTTATTTTCGGATCGAACCTGAATCGGACATTTATGTAATCAAATCGAATCCGAGCTAAAGGGATTAGCGGCGCAGCTTGTTGCCCATCTCCCAACAGTTTCGTTGTAATATGTCCTAGTTTAAGAATATTATATTTTTCTATTAAAGATGAAACATACAGTAAATATATTCACCGAGGGGATTTGGCCTAGTGAAAGTTGTCTTAGTAAAACTCGAACAATACTATATTTATGATCTAAACGAGTATCTCATGCATACATACGGGAGCCAATTGATAACCACCTAAATAGATATGCCGATGTTTGTTTGTTGTAGCACTCAATAAAGGTGATCGATCAACAAACTTATTCAACAATTTTTGTTTTTTTTTGCTAATAATACAAGGTCGGACTTAGAGTTACAATTATCAACTTAGTCCAATCAGGATCAAAATCATTATTTTAATCAACTTATGTTCATTTTGTATTTTTACATGTATTTTACACTTTTATATGCTTTGTGATTTTTACACTTTTTTATTTTGTAGTATATCTATAAATAGTGGTAAAATATTAGTATATACTTTATATTATTTATTTTTATTATTATATATTTGAATTTCTATTTTCTTTTTAATTTTAGAAAGTTCACTTTTTAATCTTGAAAATATTTATAAAAGGAAGAGATATACATACAAAGGGGAGAAAGGTTTTTATTATATACAAAATAGTGATAAAATATAATAAAAATACCAATAAAATACTTTTGTTATTTTCATTTTTTATTTTTTAAAATATGATAAATAATGTTGAGAAAGAAAACAAAAAAATGGTGACATTATTGTTAGAAAACAAAAGGGGATACCATCAAAAAGTGTTTTATATAACAAAATATTGGATAAAAACATAAGATTATATTTACTGAAATATAGACACAAAAACGAGGTTAAAATATTTTTATGATTATTTAATATTATATATATGTGTGTGTGTGTGTGAATTTATACAAGATTTTAGGTTTTTGTTGTTTTCATTTTTTAGATACAGGATCCAAATCGGCTCTTCCGAACCTGAGCCGAGGACGGAGCGAAGCTAAGCTGCAACAAAAGTATTGAGCCTCGAGATCCGAATTGACTCTCTCGAGCCTGAACCCAAGCTGAAAACAGAGCGGAGCACATGTGTGGTCCTCCACTTGAAACCAATTTATTAATCAATGTAGTTTCGTAATTACTAAACTAAAACCTAATTGTATCACTTTGAATACAACAATCCCCTACGAATTCACCAATTTGAAAGAAAAATCAAAGAGAAGCAAAAGACAATTTTCGACCACCACACTTTGCTTTCAGCAAAGGTATCTTACGTTTTAAACCTCTACCCGAATTTACTTCTTTCACTTTAACATGAACGAACGAAGTGCACTAAGTCTTGAACTTTAGACCTTAGTGATAAAGTATACAATAGAAAAAACAAAGTGTTGTCCTTGCTACAATATTCAAGGTTGGTACTCTTAAAGGCCATATACCCTTATTATGTTTCATGAGTGTATTTAGGAAAGACCCTCTTCCTTTAACTATGACTCAAAGTATCATTCGCATATTGGCATTCTCCAATGATGCATTAATAACATCCTGCACAAAAGTTTGAATTTGTTCAAAGCACATGCTCTTTATAATCTTGTAGCTTTAATGGCACTCATGCTTCTAGGGATAAGACACGCATAAATATTAAAATAATAATGACAAACAGTTCTCCAAATAGCTTGTTATTATCGAATTGAACCTATGTTATAGGATCTCCACTCGGATAGGTTAGGTTCTTAATGTAGAGGAACTCTCAGTGTGTCTTAGTTACATCCCGATCCTAGACTTTAGGACTAAAGATCCTTAGTCAAAGAATTTGTTGTTGTGTTATCTTTGGATCCATCGAAATACACAGCATGCATACCTCGAGACAACAAATCCCATAACATCTTAAATATGCTTTGAATGTGTATCCTTATTTTATAATTGAACTTTGAACTCTTAATCTTGCAAAGTGTGGTCATGTTGTCACAATGTACTGATATTGCATGAACTGGTTGTCGCTCCATGGGAATTTCAGAAAGAAGTCTTTTTAGCCATTCATCCTTAATTCTAATGATGCCCAAAGCACATAGTTCATCCTCAAAAGTAGATCGAGCTATAGTAGATTGCTTCACATACCTCCAAGAGATTGTACCACTTACAAGGATAGAAACACACCTAGTAACACATTATCCCATACTATTTTATGTTCCCTATTCATCTTGCATCACTGTATCCTTCTACGTGCAAACTAAGGGAAATAATTCCCTTAAAGTACCACAGTACTCGATCCAAAGCATCCCGATGAGTACGGTGAGACAACTTGTATAGCTACTCAGCTTTAAAATCGAGAATGAAATGCTAAGCCTCGTGCAAATTGCTAGATACAATAAGCTTTGTATTATTTATGAATACCTTAGTTATGTTACATGTAGTCTACTCTTTTTCATGTAAAGTATTTTGGATAAATCAAAAGGAGTTCTTACAACTTTTCTATCTTGATATCCAAATTTCTCAACCTCTCAACATAATGAGATTGAGAAACTATAGTCCCATCAACTGACCTTGTCAGTTTTAGACCTAAGATCACGTCAGCAACGTGCATGTCCTTCATCTCAAACTTGCTATGTAATAACTCTTTAATTTCATTAGTAATCCCCATGTGTGATCTAAATTATAGTATGTCATCTACATACATGTGCAAGACAATACATTTATCATCTTTCACCTTGGAATTGATACATTTGTCATATTCATGAACTTTAAAGCCACGTGACAAAATAGTTTTGCCAAATTTTGCATGACATTGCATTGGTGGTTGTTTCAATTTATTAAGGGATTTAACTGGCTTTCAAACATTTTCCTTATTCCTAAGAATCACAAACCCATCAGGTCAATCCATATAGATCCTTTTTTTTCTAGATTGACATGCAAAAAGATCTTCACATCCATCTAATGGATAGAAAGATCATATACATATACCAATGCTATAAGCATATGTATTGCGATCATCGTGGCTGTAAAGGAAAATATATCAAATAATTTATGCCTTCATTTTGCCTAAAATTCTTAGCAACTTGTCTGGCTTTATACGTTTCAATAGATTCGTTAGACCTAAGCTTCCTCATAAAGACTCATGTGCACTCACTGCTAGAGCAACCTTGATGTGGTTGTTTACTCTTCCTTATATCAATCTCTTCTAAAGGTTCATTGGGTTCAGGCTGAGTCGCAAATCCACATTCAATATACTTTGCACTTGATCTAGACTAGATCTTGAGGTGGAGGCAACATCATTAATCCGGATATGATGTGTCCTAGACTTCATGGGTAAGATATCCTCAAAGAAGGTAGCATCATAGAGTTCAATTATAGTATTCATCTAAGCCATGTATCGCAGGTCGATTTACCAAGAACCTATATGCATAACTATTTTCCAAATAGCCTAAAAAGACATTAACAATTTTAAGACCTGGTTTTTTTTCTTGTGTTCTGGGCGAGTATACTTTGAGATATCTTAAGGTTGGTTTCCTATTTCTCCAAAATTCAAAAGGATATTTTCCCATATGTCTTGAAGGTACCCTATTCAGAATACAACAAGCCATATTTAAGGCATCTCTCCAAATATAGGTTGGAAGTCCGGAACACTATAGGAGAGTATTGATCATGTCAGTTAAGTTCATACTTTTTTCTAGTGTCCCATTTGATTGTGGTGAGTATGGGGCAGTAAATTCATGAACTACAATAAAGAGTTTACATCGTTCATAAAAAAATAGATATATATTCACCTCCTCTTTCTGACCAAAAATGCCTAAGCACTTTTCACATTTGTGTCTCAACCTAATTCTTAAATATAAGAAATTTCTCTAAGGCTTTATCATTGGTTTTCTTTAGATACACATAGTAGTTTCTACTACCATCATCTATAAAGGTCATAAAGTGTTTCATATTCTCTTTGGTCAACACACTATCAGTATGCTCTAGATCCAAGATCTCACTATCTCTAAAGACATATTGAAAAGACTTCTTGTTGTATTAGCATGCAGACAAATTTCGCATTTTGAGTTTTTATCAATAGTGTGTTTAGGGATCACAACTATAAATTCATCATTCTTTTAAGTGGATTCAAGTTCACATGTCCCAATTTACCATATCATAGATCACACAATTCTACATTTTTAATCACATGAAAAACAAAACTAGAACATTCAGAATTCAAACACATTCATTGTATCACATCTAATTCTAAACAACATATCAAAGTATGTCAAACAAACTTTTCCATAAAAAATACCATGTCTCAGACTAATAACTTTAATACATTTAAAGTTTAATTAAAAACCATTTCTATCTAAGATAAAGCCATACAACACATTCTTGTTCACGTCGGGGACACGTAACACCCTGTGTAAAATCCAAACACATCTAGAGGAGAACCTCAATTTTACTTGTCCAGACCCTAGCATCCTAGTCGCAGAATCATTCCCTATCTTCATGGTACCATCTACAGGTCTAATAAAAAAATAAAGGCATTCGGAATAGATGTGAACATTGACTCTGGTATCCACGAGCCATTCATTTGGATCATGTATATGATATAGTTCAGGTTTCACTGAGACATACTCTTCACCAGTCCTGAGTCTTGTAATGATCATTTTCACTTGTGGACTCCTATCTATAGTCTTTTGTTGAGTCTTTACGGATGGACAATCCTTCTTTTAGTGGCCAACATGATTATAGTGCAAACAGAGTTTTTTTTGCCTTTCTCTGGATCTTGACTTTTGAGTTTATTTTGTCCTTGTTATTATTGTCCTTTCTCTTTTTATCTTTGTCCTTTAAGATCATGAAATTAACCTTTGCTTGACATCAATAATAACTACATGTTTTTTGTTTCAGGTTCCTCTTCTATGGCTATTGCCGCCATCCATGGAAAATTTCCCCTTTCTATGTGTCAAGGTCAATGACGCACATGTTGAAACTTCTCTGGAAATTTCATTGCAGCATCTTCCAATCCAAGGAGCTGAAGCAGAAACTCATGTGCATATTTGAAAACAGATTTACTCTCATCCATGGAAAACTTCATGAACTTTGTGAAAGATTATTTCTCTATATCGAGGTCCTCAATGTTATATTTATTTGTTGAGTTTCCATTGTAGCTTGCATAAACGAATTGCATACGCCAAACAGTATGTTAGATAATGCCAATAAGATGCAACCATGAAATTTACAACAGTGTTCCATCCACGCAGAATGCATATTATAGCTATCAAGTGAGGAGTTTTCCATATCCACCATGGGACTTTCACTTTCAAGCATATAAATTAGCCCTGTGGTGGTTAATCAGATCTTCATGCATTGTTGCCAATACTTGAAGTTCTGACCACCGAATTTCTCAAGCATCCTGGTCATGTTTATCATTGATTTAAGAATTGTATCAATATAATGTGAATAACGATTCTTGATATCTTCTCTAAGTTTTTTATTAACAAAATCAACATGATATAAAATAAACCGTAATTTTTCGAGTTAACATAAATCGTTTTAATAGCATCACCTATTGACAGATAAGACATCATTTCAAATTCACTATCCAGTTATGAATATCAAGTAGGAGCCAATTAATCATTTGATACTATATATTAGTGTAAGATTGAAACATGATAAAGTAATAAACAAACAGTGGCAAACAAAAGAGTGATAGATTTAGAGAAGAGATCACCAAAGCATCCATGCAATGGAGTATCCTTAGAGAAGATATAGTCTCCATAATACTGATGCAGAGGATACTGAAGATTTCACTTCCGGTATATGACAACACACGATTTGTGTCCACATACACAGACTAGATTGTCCTTGAAAGCACATTAAAGAACGATAGCTGAAAAAAATAGAAAACCACTTTCCCAGTGGAGAGCATATATAGAAGAAGATCCTTGCTTGTAAAGTACTCGGATTAGGAGATTGGTTTTTGAAAACCTAATCACGACCCTTGGATTTATGTAACAACCCATTCAAAGGGCATCTCCTTAGATCTCGAAATGGTTGAGTTTGAACCATTGGGGTAGATTGAATACGCACAACAATTGGATTACAATTAGTTCGTTAGATTAAATTATCTGACCTGCTAAATGAAATCTACAGCAAAAATATTGAGATCCAAATTGACTCTCTCGAGCTCAAGCTCAGATCGGAGATAGAGTGGAGTGTGATCGTGTGCGCATATGTGGTCTTCCATTCCTCATCCTTATTATTGATACAAGAGCTTGAGATGATGGAGATAGAGTGGAGTGTGATCGTGTGCGCATGTGTGATCTTCCATTCCTCGTCCTTATTATTGCTACAAGAGCTTGAGATGATGGAGATAGAGTGGAGTGCGATCGTGTGCGCATGTGTGGTCTTCCATTCCTCATCCTTATCATTGCTATAAGAGCTTGAGATGAGGACTCGTATATAAGTCCATCAATGCTTTATAACTAATATATGTGCTATTTAAAGCTTCCACGTACTCACCTTTGTTTCTAATTTGAGAAATATTGAATCCCCTCCAACCGATTTGACTTTCCACTTGAAATCAATTTGTTACTTAACGTAATTTCATATGCTTACCAAATGATAATCTAATTACATCACTTTAAATACAACACAAGACAATAGTGAGGTTGCGAACACCTTACATTCGATCATAACGACAAAATCAATATTGTGATCCTCATTTACATAGGCCTCCGATAAAATACATCAAAATGGAAGGAGATGAATGACTTCCTCGGTGATGAAATATTTGAGTGCCAAACCTCTGATCTAAAGATGAACAAAGGGGGAGAATACTGAATGAATCGGCTTAGATTGGGCATATAAAAGAGACAAAAAAAGCCAAAGAGGGTATTGAAATGGGGATGTGACACAAATAATAGGGTAAAATGGATAAAATAAGGGGCATATAATGGATGTGAAATCAGAGAAGAAGATGGAGAAATCAACAAGGAAAAAGCAAGATGAAAATGAGAAAAGGAAGAGAATGCGAATGCGCAACTCATTTGTGCAGGTGGTGCTCGAGAAGAACCAATATGCTAACTCATGTAGTCTGGTGTGGAGATCATGCAGTTTCAACATGTACTATGTGGAACGACTTCCACAGATATCTCCAATAAGAATCTTTCCTCAGTCTTTTCTCGATGAAGAAGAAGCATACCACACTATATCTCACAGATGAGGTAGAAGATAGGTTCAAAAATTAGGGTGTAATACAAAAGCATCGATACAAGAACGATGAGGAACAGAGTGTGAGCGGGTGTAGGTGATAGCATAGAGGGACATGGAAGATGACATAGTTGGGGGACATAGGGTTAGGAGAGTTGCATGTCTAACCAGAGTTAGTTTTAGTAACATAACTGACTTGAATCAACATGCGGGAGGTAGGAAGAGGTCTACAATTCTCGAAGCCATGACCATGTCATTGGTAATACTGCAAACCTAATCACATCGTTCTCCAACTTACTACATATGATTGAGTGGTTACTCTGAACGTAATTCCATAAAAAGTCTGCACAAGTATGGATTTAAGGTGTTTCTTGTCACTTTGAAGCTATAGACAGTGATGGGTAAGAAACCCTTATCACATGGAGACAACACATGTATGCCATATATATTTGTCGTTATCCCCCTCCCCCTGGTGTGGCTAATATTTTTTTCTTTTTCATTACAAGTTCGAGTGTATCCACCACTCAGTCTAGCTAATGCTCCTTGGATTCATGAATTCCTTGGGTTATGTCATGACCTCAATTCCGGGTCGTCGGATCCTCTCATAATCGAATCTGGTTACTCAGCAATAATTTATTGGGTTTTTATCAGTTGTGCCCCTCCAAGATATCGCAATATCAGTTATGCCCCTATCTTTTTGGTAATATCAGTTGTGCCCCCGACTTCTTGCCAATATTTCACTTATGCCCCTCAGAGGGGCATAACTGATAAAAGATTATTATCAGTTATGCCCCTCTGAGGGGCACAAGTGAAATATTGGCAAGAAGTCGGGGGCACAACTGATATTACCAAAAAGATAGGGGCATAACTGATATTGCGATATCTCGGAGGGGCACAACTGATAAAATCCCTAATTTATTCAGCAATCACAACTAACATTCAGAAATAGACTGTAAATAAAGCATATTCAGAAGAAAGTATTTCAACACTTTTCCATTCACAAAATAAAGTTCAAATGATACATTGTCCCACTATAACCATTTACATGTACATCAGCTTGAAAGGAAAATATGCAAAAGATTACTAACTACGTTACAAAGTAAAGCTACTGTGGCTGGCTGGATGTCTACTAAGGTCCTTGCATTGGCTCACCAACACATGTTTGGTTTTCCATAAATCATAAGATAACAATTAGCGAATACTAAGTAACGAAGAAAAGAAAAGCAAACAAATTGTGTGATTTTTTACTAAACTTGTTGTCATTAAAAGTTACAATCTTTTCATTAATTTAAGTCCTATTCCTTTATATTCCACATCAAGGATTAGTCCAGGGGAACCCCACCATTCTTGGACTCCGAAGCTATGGATACTTCGGGATTGGAGATTGTGTTGATCTTGGTAAGCTTATGTCGTCGCACATCGCCTCAACCAATCCTCCAATACTACCCTGACAAATTCATTTTCTTTTATCAAACAGGGTCTCAAACCCTCAGCCTGGAAAACAAATGAGCACACTGTCCTCGAGGACTCGGTTGCTTAAAATTTCAGGCTAGCATTTAGTCATATAACCTAGCGGCTTTAAATACGTATTAACGTGGCCCAGCCGCTATTAAACCACCCGTTCCTCCACATGGCGCGACCACATCTTCTGTCGTTCAATCCGAAGATATTGGCTCCCGATGCCACGCGTTGCAAATCATTCATTTCGTGCGCACTTATCGTAACAGGGCAAATGTTACCACCTAAGTAGGGAAATGTCAATACGGGTTCCTTCCGACAAACCAACAGGTTGCATGTCCGACATGTAGTTCTACTCCCAGTCATCCTTAACGTGACACGCGATCCTTTTCAGGATCCAACTCAAACCACGTCAATTCCCATGATGTAATTCTTTCGTTAAGTCTTCGATTTGCATAATCAACACACTTAGTATAGATTCACATATATGTTATTCATATGCATATATACTCGTAGTTATGCCTATTTTAACTCCCAAGCCCTAACTTTCAAAGCCACCACATCAATTTGATGCTTAAACCTTATTTTAGTGGGAATCACAAGCAACTCTTCATACTTTTTCAAAAATAGTCAAAATTAGGGTTGTTTGTAGCAAAGAACATAAAATCAAGAATTTCAATAATCTCGTATGAAAACCCAACAGCAAAAGGAAGGATTTCGTTACCTAATTGAGCTCTCTCTCGCGTATGCAATGCTTTATCATGTTTCTTTTCAGAAAGGATGTTTTAAGGCTCCTGAAAAGATCAAATTTCATTTTCTTATCAAAAAATGCTAAGAACGTGTCAAGAATGTGTAGAACAAACAAAGAACACAAAGAACGCGAAGAACACGAAGAACACCAAGAACATATTTTCTCTTGAAATTTCGACAAAGTTTCCCCTTATATCGGGACATATTTCTTGGAAAATTTTAGCAGAATTTCCCCTTATGCCAGGACATATTTCTCGGAAAATTTCGGCAGAGTTTCCCCTTATATCGGGACATATTTCAAAATAAAAATGAAAAGAGTTTCCTCTATCAAACCAATCGAGAGGAAAACAACAACGAAACTGAAACAATATACTCAAATAACAAGAAATGGAGAATCGGTAGACACCACGCATCTTAAGTGAGTGAATGTGTAATGAATCACAGGGTTCACTGACGTGCATAGCCGCCCACACCTAAGTAGGATACTACACAGATTTTTCCATCAAAATAATTATAAAAGCATAATTGAAAGAATATAAACATAAGCGATGGAGAATCGGTAGACACCACACGTCTTAGATGAGTGAATGTGTGACGAATCATAGGGTTCACTGACGTGCATAGCCGTCCGCACCTAAGTATGGTGTTACATAGATTTCTCCTCGAACCACAAAAGAAAATGAATCGGAAAGACAGATGAATCAAGATCAAAGTTTGGAAGAAAAGAGGATGAATTGAAATCCTAGCTTACGAAAAAAACTAAGAGAGGATCATACATTTCTCCTCGTCGTTATCCCAGCAGCGCTTCGCTGGCGCTCCTCCCTAGCCTCCCACTCCTCCTCCCGACCTCTCGACCCTAGCCCATGGGTAGTGGTGTCAGTGGAAATCGTAGAGAATGAATGGGTAGGGGGTCTATTTATAGGATCCAGAAAACCACTAACCATAGTTGGAAAACTATGGTTTAAACCTTAATCATGGTTTAGCAGTCCATGATTTTAGCCAAAACTTATCCCAAACTTAGGGATTAAGTTAGAACATTCTAGAGGATTCTAGATTCTCTAATGATGCTTAATTAACATTAATCGTGATTAACTTTCACTAATCATGATTTAACTTTCGCAGATTACATTTATCTTTTGCTAGCTATTGATTAATATTTGCTAATGATCATTAACATTTTCAATCTGTCATTAGTTTCTTTAATCATATTTAATTAGTCTTAATGATAGTCATTATGGATTAATGCCATCTTAACCCTCTTTACTTCTCTTTCTTCCGAAAATCATAACAAATCGAAATGAAGTTTGATTCACACGAAACAAATTCCATTGGTTTCCTCTTGACGAGCCGGATCTTATTATATAGGATCCGCGATATGCCAAGTTCACGGCTTTACAGGTTATTATCTCAGTATTAGTCCAAGCGCTATAAGGTGAAATATCCCAAATCAATTGCAACACCACTTAATGATTTGCATAGGTTCCTTCAATTAAGATATCGAAGAAGATTAGCTCATAACTTGAAGAACCTAAGTTCTAAGTGATACAACTCCCAGTTACATACATAACCTTGGGAGAAGGATCCTCTGTGCATCAATATCCCAATACATCTAAGTCTCCTCTTTGACTTCTCGCAATGCATTTGAATGGTTGCACTTAAGTTGTATATATTAAAATTAGAATTATTGAACAAAATATTTAAAACTATAATGTTTTTTAGATAAAATCATTTATACATGCTTTAAAATATCAATTTACATTTCAAATTCGAAATAAAATGGATTGAATCTGAATTTTCAAAACTCAAAATAAATCGAATCTAAATTTAAATTAACAAGTTCATTTGAAACGTGATTCGAGTTCGGATTCAAAATTTTTTAGAAAATTGAATCATAATCCTAGTGGATTCGAAGGTATTTTATTTGTTTAGCACCCCTACCACCTATGGTGTCTACCATGCTTACATGCATCTTAGCCCCCCAGCCCCACCTAGATTGAGCGAATCCTTGCAAAATCTGTTTAGTTTGCTTCAACAACAACAATGGCTTGACACAAAATTCCTAATCTCTACTCTAGAGATCAAACAATGTTTTAGACGTAGATTAAATCTCATTTCTAGATGAAACTTGATAATATATTCTATGCAAGGTAATCTAATAATCAAAAAATAGAACTCTTCAATGCAACGATTGAAACTCTTGTTAGAATTAAATGTATTGGGATAGTTGATGCAATTTGATGGTCAATATCAAGTTGTATTAATGTATCTCAATTCCGGGAATTCAATGTTTCAACCCTGTGGGATGTTGTTTAGTCCCACATCGTGGAGAGATAAAACTGACACTTGGTTTATATGTGGGAAGTCCTGAGACTAGTCTGGAAACAGACTAGAGAGGACTTTAGACCACAACACATGCACGCGCGCGTGCCGGGCCGGGCCGGGTTCGGGCGTGGGCGTGGCTGCGGCTGCGGCGTTGCGTGGCAAAGACCGAGTCGGTTTCGGTAACCGCGCATTTTGAATTCCAGGGGTTACGTCCCATTATCCTCTCACAAAGCGTAACCGCCCGGACGCCTTTAAGTATCTCTTAAAGTGTGTGGGTGTGGGTTACGAATATTCTCCCTATTCATTCTCAGCGCCCTTCTCTCTTTCGAGGACGCCCTTTCCTCTCTCGATCTCGGGTTTCGTCTACAGAGGTGGCTTTCGAGGACGCTCAAGCACGGTGCGCACCGTCGACGAGCGTGGACCGTCGGACCCTGGGAGCGGCACGTCAAGGCCCTGTGTGCCGGTAAAGTAGGGGCGCTGTCTCTCTAAGGGGAATCCTACAACATGACGCTTTGTTGTGATTTCTATCTCTAATCTTTCTTTGTCGCATTGTTTGTTATGATGGTTTCCGGATTTTTTCCTTGCTTGTATATGCGTATATTCTTAATACGGATATTTCTCTTATCATTGTTAACCTGGATTCATACATATGAAAATCTGTTCTGGAAATCTGTGGTTAATCGGATTTTTGTATGTATGCTATTGTCGATTTTCTCAACAATCTTAGAGAGACAGCGTTATAACGTGATAAGAATAATGTCGGATTTGAGTTTTCGGTCTCGTGTGGATTTCACTGGTATGCTAGAGAAATTCGGGGGTCAAAATTTCAAGCATTGGCAACAACGCATGAAAATCTGGCTGACCAAGATTGGCCTGATTTCAATTCTGGAAACCGAGTGCCCTAAGTTATCTGAACAAAATCCGGATCCTGAGACGGTTAAGATGGAAGATGCGTGGAAAGAACATGATCGTCGGTGTCATGGGTGCATTCTTACTGCACTATCAAACGTTTTGTTCGATGTCTATGGCGCATCCACCAAGACCGCTAAGGATCTGTGGGAGGAACTGGACAAGAAATACAACACGGAGGATCTGGGTATTGAAAAATACTCAGTATCCAAGTTCTTGAAATTTCAGATGATTGAGGGCAAATTGGTTTCGGAACAGGCTCATGAGTTTTTGCTATTGCTCCATGGGTTAGCCGAGGCAAAAATGAAACTTCCTGAAAAGTTTCAGGTTATGTCGATCATTGAGAAATTTCCTAAGTCCTGGGAAGATTTTGGGATGTCCTTAAAGCACAGGAAGGGGAAAATTTCTCTGGATGATTTGATGGTCTCGATACCTATTGAAGAGGACATAGGAAACAAAAAACACGTGATGCATGTAGACGTGAACCCTAAGGTTAATGTGATAACCTCAAAAGAAAACATTGCTAAAGGAAAAAATAAGAAACTGAAAGCCAAGGGAAAAATCCAGAAAAAACCAAAGAACAAACCTTGCTGGCAGTGTGGACAGGTTGGACATTGGAAGAAGGATTGCCCTTCTCTGAAGACCCAACAGAAGTCTACGGATGTCGTTCCTCAGGCTCTTGTGCTGACTGAGGGAGGCGGGCCCGGTGAGGGGTATGTCTCAGTGAACCATGAACTCTATTTTGTAAACGAGCCTAATGAGTGGCTTGTTGATACAGGTGCAAATGTATACATTTGTACTGACAGGACATTCTTTGTGTCTTATCAGGCTTCAGCCAGTGGAACAGTAATGATGGGGAACAGATCTGCAGCCAAGGTACTTGGGTCCGGACAAGTCGAGCTGAGATTCTCAACTGGACGAGTTTGGACTTTGCGCAGGGTGTTGCATGTTCCTGATATTAAGAAGAATGTCTTGTCTGATTCTTTATTAGTTAGAGAGGGTTTTTACTTAGACTTTAAATGTAATAAAGTAATTTTTCTGAGACATGGTATTTTCTTTGGCAAAGGATATTTGGATGATCATGATCTTTTATTTAGAATAAGATGTGACATTGATAGTTCAGTTAATAATATTTCTGATTTTGATTCTTCTACTTATGTTGTTTCAAATATTGAATCTACTGATTTATGGCGTGCTAGGCTAGGACATGTGAATTTCAATTCTATGAAAAGAATGATGAAACTTGACATGATTCCTAATCATGCTACAGATAAACTCACCAAATGTGAAATGTGTGCTCAAGCTAAATTGCCTAGAAAGCCTTTTCATTATGTGAATAGGGAAACTGAAATTCTAGACTTAGTACATTCTGATATTTGTGAGTTTGGTGGCGTGATGACTAGAGATAACAAAAGATATTTTATCACCTTCATAGATGATAGCAGTAGATACTGTTATGTTTATCTGCTTAAAACTAAGGATGAAGCCTTAGAAAAATTTCTTATTTTTAAGAATGAAGCAGAAACACAAGTCGGGAAAGTAATTAAACGTCTAAGGTCATATAGGGGTGGTGAATACACATCTAAAATATTTGATGAACAATGCAAACTATTTGGTATAGTTCATGAGGTCACTGCACCATATTCGTCACAATCCAATGGAATAACAGAACAAAAGAATAGGACCCTAACTGATATGGTCAATGTATTTTTACAAAGTTCCGGGCTACCATCTTACATGTGGGGGGAAGCTTTGAATATGGCCTACCATACTCTGAATAGAGTTCCCTTAAGGCATAAAGATAAGAGTCCATTTGAACTTTGGAGAAATAGGAAGCCAAGCCTAAAATATCTTAAAGTGTGGGGATGCCTGGCTAAGGTCTTAGTCACAGAACACAAGAGAAAGAAGCTTGGACCTAAAACAGTTGACGCGGTCTTCTTGGGGTATCTGGAAAATAGTTATGCCTATCGATTCTTAGTAATTCGGTCTGAGATCACAGGCATAGATACTAATACTATTGTTGAACTTCGTGATGCTATGTTTTTCGAGGATATTTTTCCAATGAAAAAAGAGATTCCTGAAAATCTGACTAGTGACGTAGCCTCAACATCTGGTTATATTCCACAACGAATAGAAAGGATGTCAAATGTAGGGGCTACCTCTTCTGAACCCAATGAATTTTTGGAGGATGTTGAACCTAGACGAAGTAAGAGACCTAGGATTGCCAAGGATTTAGGTAGCGACTTTGTCTCCTACCAAATCGAGGGTGATCCTCCCACGTACAAGGATGCCATGGCTTCTACTGAAGCAAGGCATTGGAAGGATGCTATTAAATCTGAAATGGATTCGATCATTTCAAATGGAACGTGGGAATTGGTCGATCTACCTCCTGGGTGTTCCACCATAGGAAGAAAATGGGTATTCAGAAGAAAACTTAGACCGGACGGATCCATAGAAAAATATAAGGCAAGACTTGTAGCCAAAGGTTTCAAACAGAAAGAGGGTATTGATTATTTTGATACCTATTCTCATGTTACTAGAATGACTACAATTGGGATGCTCATCGCATTGGCCTCCATACATGATCTCACGATTCATCAAATGGATGTGAAGACTGCCTTTTTATATGGTGATCTTGAGGAGGAGATCTATATGGACCAACCTGAGGGATTCGTAGCATCTGGTAATGAAAGAAAGGTCTGTAAGCTTGTAAAATCTCTTTATGGATTAAAACAAGCTCCAAAACAGTGGCATGACAAGTTTGATAAGACTATCCAGACTTATGGCTTTATTATTCATGAATCCGATAAATATGTATACTCTATGATTAAAGGTGATATGTTTGTTGTCATACTTATATGTAGATGATATTTTGATATTTGGATCAAACATAAGGATAGTGGAAGAAACCAAGAGGTTCTTGAGCAGTAAGTTTGAGATGAAGGACTTAGGAGTTGCTAATGTGATTTTGGGGCTCAAACTGATTAGATCTACTAATGGGATAGTTGTGTCTCAGTCACATTATACTGAGAAGGTTCTTGAAAAATTTGGCTATCAGAGCTGTAAATCTGTATGCACTCCTTATGATTTATCTAAACCTCTCTGCAAGAACAAGAGTGGAGTACCTGTAGCACAGCTACGATATTCCCAGATTATAGGAAGCTTCATGTATCTTGCGAACTGTACTCGACCTGATATTTCATTCACGGTCGCAAAGTTAAGTAGATATACGAGTTGTCCTGAACGTGCTCATTGGGAGGCCTTGGATCGAGTGTTGAAGTACCTTAAGGGTACTACACTTCTTGGACTGCATTATGGTAAATATCCTCCTGTCTTAAAAGGATATAGTGATGCAAGTTGGATAGGTCAAATGGAGGACTCCGGGAGTAACGGTGTGACTGGGTATGTATTTACCCTTGGAGGTGGTGTAGTCTCCTGGAGGTCTGTGAAACAGACCATCTTGGCTCGGTCTACTTTTGAGGCAGAGCTGTGTGCTTTGGACACAACAGGTATAGAGGTTGAATGGTTTAGGGAGCTTCTCTCTGAGATGCCCATGGTGGGTAAGCCGATACCGGCAATTTCTTTACATTGTGATAGCATGACTACTATTGCAAAGGTAAAGAGTTCAAAGTACAATCATAAAACAAGAAGACATATCCAAGTTAGACTTAAGTCTATTAGGGATTTGGTGTCTTCTGAAGTGATTGCTGTGGAATTTGTTGGTACCAAAGATAACACGGCAGATCCACTTACAAAGGGACTTGATAGATCTTTAGTCCGAAAATCCAGACTTGGGATGGGGCTGAAACCACTGAGAGTTTACCCGCAGTAGCAACCCAACCTAAATGAGTGGAGATCCCACATAATAGGTTCAATGGAAAAACAAGCTGTAAGGGGAACTGGTTGGCACTCAATATGCAATATTTTGCATGTGAGTCCTATCCCTGAAAAGTCGAGTGCCTGAAAACTGCAGGAAAAGGTTGAGCATTATGCTCTTAATGGATTCAAGCTTTTATAAGCACGATGTGAGTAGTGCATCATTGGAGAATGCCACCTATATGAGTATTTCTGTGGACCGCAGATAAAGGATGAGGGTTTATCCTTAATATACTCATGAAACAGGATAGGGTGCAAGGCCATTAGTAGCACCAAAACCAGAAGATTGTCACCATAGACTTCACTCTGTTGTTACCACTCGATACCATTACATCAAAGGATTAAAGTTCAAGACTTAGTTCACTTTATTCATGTGATGGTGAAAGGGGATAACTCAGGTAAAGGTTCAAACCGGAAGGTACCTTTACTGAAAGCAGAGTGTGGAAACCCGAGAATCTTGGCTGTTTGTGTTTCAACAGTGAATTCGTGGGGGATTGTTGGAATTAAATATATTGGGATAGTTTGATGCAATTTGATGGTCAATATCAAGTTGTATTAATGTATCTCAATTCCTGGAATTCAATGTTTCAACCATGTGGGGTGTTGTTTAGTCCCACATCGTGGAGAGATAAAATTGGCA
The DNA here is from genome assembly GCA_037367405.1 of Ottelia alismoides. Taxonomy (NCBI): domain Eukaryota; kingdom Viridiplantae; phylum Streptophyta; class Magnoliopsida; order Alismatales; family Hydrocharitaceae; genus Ottelia; species Ottelia alismoides. Next base: position 80,855 of record JAZKJV010010382.1, read on the forward strand.
CTTGGTTTATATGTGGGAAGTTCTCATATTTCAATTTCCTTTCACCGCGATTCAGCTCAGGTTTCGAGGATCTTCGTTATTGTGTTTTATTATTCGTTGCATTGGAACTTCCTCCTTTAACCTTTGTCTTTCTTTGTGATCAGTTCCACCTATATAAAAGATGCATCAGATGTGTGCTAAGAGTATAAGCTAATGTTAGTATATCTATAATCGAAGACGGAGCTGGACACCTTATCGAAAAAGTTCAGACCGGTTGAATCATGAAATCAAATTGGTTCAAGCAAGAGATAATTATATCATCATTCATTAAAATCAGATTTAATTGTTTAAGGAAAGGATGTTGAATCGACCGATCAAATTAAAATAGATATAAAATACATTGTTAATGAATATATCTACTCTGTATATGAAATATTTTTTTTCATATGCAACATTAAATATTATACATATTGATATATAATATTTAAACTAAAAATTCTATAAATGAATAATAATTTAATATTATTAGACATGTATTTTTAAAATGATATGTGATGGAGTAGTTGATTAGGAGTTTGTGATGAGTATCGAGGCATGAATTGAACTCCCTGAGAATTGTAGTCAGCTTTGATTTTCAAAACACTGTGAATAAATAGTTGTGCGTGAGTATTTGTTATATATAGAGAAAGTGGGGGAATGGGGCTGCTCCCGTCCTATTTTCTATTTTTTGGTAGTTTTTTTATTTTTTTAAAAAACATTACTCTGTATTTTCATCACTATATCCCTCTAATATGTCATTCCAGTTTCGCCAAAAACATAGACTCATTCCCTCCATCCAAAACAAATCGATTACATCAATTCTATGATTATTAAAATAACTTGTTCTGGATGGAGGGTATATGAGTCTGTTTCTAACGAAATTGGAATGACGTACTGAAGAATACGTGATAAAAATACACGGCCGTATTTTCCAAAAAAGCAAAAAAATCAATAAAAAATAAGGTGGGAGCAGCCACATTTTTATATACATACACAGATACATACATACACACATACATATATATATATATATAGAGAGAGAGAGAGAGAGAGTGTGTGTGTGTGAAGTTGGTGTGCGAATTATATGTTGGAGATCCAACGACGTGGGATTTCATGAACAGCCATGATTGATGCAACTGGGAGCTTGCATGCTTTGGGCAGCATGCTCCCTTTCCTCATATATATGTATATACATAGAGAGAGAGAGAAAGAAAATTAACTCAATGTTTCTTGAATCAGTAAGGGGGAACTTAGGGCTCCTTATATAATTGGAGGCCTAGAGTTTGAGGGTTACGATAGAATTATGAAAAAGACGAGATTGTCCCTAGAGATTACGAACTAGGGCTCTCAACACTCCCCTTCAAGCTGGAGCATATATATCGATAACGCTCAGTTTGTTAGAACATTTTTCAAATTGCACACTTGTAAGTGGTTTGGTAAACATGTCTGTAGTTTGCTCAAAAGAAGGTACACTGCGAGTACGTAGTAATCCTCTCTGTATAAGATCTCTGATGTAGTGGTAATCAATTTCTACATGTTCGTTGCGTTCATGAAACATGGGGTTATTTGCTATGTGCATCATTACTTGATTGTCGCACCTAAGCTCCATAGTATTGCTAGGAGTAATGTGAAGATCTGTAAGTACGGATCGAATCCATACTAGTTCTACTGCGGCATGCACCATGGCCCTGTATTCACTTTCAACGCTTGAGCAGGAAACAACTGCTTGTTTCTTACTTCTCCATGTAATGAGGTTTCCTTCTATATAAGTGCAAAAAACCATAGTGGACTTTCTATCTAACTTGCATCCTCCATAATCTGCATCTGAGTATGCCATGAGGTCAAAGTTGTTGCCTTTGGTGAATAAAAGGTCTTTTCCTAGTGATGATTTGATGTATCTTAGAACCATCTGCATGCATCGAAGTGAGCTGATGTAGGGGAATCCATAAACTGGCTTAACTTTCCAACAGTTAGAGAGATATCTGGTCGAGTGATGGTAAGCTATAATAATTTTTCCACCAGACGTCTGTATTGACCACTATCTTCAAGATCACCCGTCTCGTAGATGTGTCCCTTAGGTTCCATGGGTATCTTGGTTGACTTGGATTCTAGCATCCCAGTTTCCTGAAGTATGTCACTGGCATACTTTCGTTGAGACATAACTATTTCTCGCTTCGATCCTGCTATTTCAATCCCTAGAAAGTAGCGTACCGGTCCCAAGTCTTGATTACAAATTGCTTTGATAGTTGTTTCTTTACTTATTCAATTACATCTCGGTCATCTCCTATAAGGATGATCTCATTTACATAAACCAACATAACCACATTCCCTTTGCTATTCTTCCATATAAATAGGGAATGATCTGATGAAGAACTTATGAAGTTCATATTCGCAAGTACATTTAATAATTTTTAAAACCAAGTACGAGGGATCTATTTGAGATAGTATATTGATTTTCATAATCGACATACCTTCTAACACTCCCCTTTATCCTCGAAACTAGGTGGTTGTTGCATGTACACAATTTCTTGAATATCGCCATAAAGAAAGGCATTCTTTACATTCAGTTGATGCAAGGGCCAATCAAACCGCACTGCTACTGCCATAAGAATCTATATAGCGGATAAGCGAGCAACTGGCGAAAATGTGTCAAAGAAATCAACACCGTAGGTTTGTGTAAAACATTTAGTCACAAGTCGTGCTTTGTAGCGAGAGATGTATCATCTGCATTGTACTTGATAGTGACAACCCACTTGGATCCTACAACTCTGTGATCGCTTGGAGGATCGATAAGCATCCATGTGTCTAGAGAGATTAGTGTTGATATTTCTTCTTCCATTGCTAAATGCCATCTGGAGTCACTCATTATTGTAATATGATTAAGCGGGATGACTGTATCTGAAACTGCTTGGACAAACTGCTTGCATGTAGGTCCAAGATTGGAGAAGGAGACAACGGCGGAGATTGGATGCCTAGTACCATATCGAGATGGGAATTGTCGGCTCCCCTTCCGCAGAGCTATTGGTATGTCAAGTGAACCTTTGTCATAGTTATCAGAAGTACCTATATCTATATCCAATGGTGCGCAAGTGTCGTCAGATTGTAAAAACTTCGAAGGACATACCTGAGGAGATGGTGCATGTACAGAAGGGGATGTTCCACTTGTAGAAGGGGAACAGGTAGAGGGGCAATAGTATTTGGTGGCGGCGAGACGTTTGAACCAAACCTTGCGTAATAGGGTAGAGACTCGAAGAAAGTAACAGCAACACTTATGTAGTGTCTCTTGGATCGTGGGTCATAGCATCTATAGCTTTCCAATTTTGAGAGTAACCCAAGAAGATACATTTGACTGCCCTGACAGAGATCTTATCCCTGCCAAGTCCAAGAAAGTGGACGAAGGCTACACAACCAAAAATGTTGGGAGGTATGTGAAATAAGGCTTTTCCCGGAAAAAGGACCTCGACAGGTATTTGCAATCAAATGGCCTTGACGGAATACGGTTTATTAAGAATGTAGCCATCAATATTGCATCTCTCCAATAGCTAATGTTTGTATGGTTCGTGCAATATCAAGAATATATTGATGCTTATGTTCTTTCATACCATTTTGTTGGGATGTATGAAAGCAAGATGTGTGATGCAAAATCCCTTGGATGTAAGGAAGGACTGTATGTCATGTGAGACTGATTCTTTAGCATTATCGGTTCTGTTTTTTTTATAGTGGTATTGAATTGGTTCTTGATTTCTTGTATAAATTGAACAAGAATATGATAAACATCAGATTTATTCTCATCAAGAAGGACCAAGATACTCGAGAAAAATCATTAATAAGGACTAAATAATATATATTACCAAGTCGGTCAGGATAGCGACTGGTCCACATACATCAAGATGAATGAGTTCAAATAGGCTACTAGAGTGAAATATACCAAAAGGAAAAGAACATGTGATGCTTCCCCAGTTGGCAGGCCTCACATGTCAAGCTGGTAGTGGGAGGGAGCTAGGGAATAATTCGTCGAAGCTTATGAAGGGAAGGATGACCCAAACGTTGGTGCCAGAGAGCACCAGAGGACGTAGAGAAAGAGGTCCATGAGTGGACAGTAGTCTCATATTATCGGACAAGATGGTAGACACCTCTTTCTTCACGACCCACAACAATCATCCTCACAGTCAGTATGTCATGAAAAACACAAGAAATTGCATCAAAAATAGTTCTGCAATTGAGTTCCTTGCAAATATGGCTAATTGAAAGAAGGTTGATTGGAAAGTCTGGGACGAATAAAATATTTTTGAGTCTGATGTTAGGAGTTAAGTGAACATCGTCTTTTCCTTTTATCAAAGAAAAACGACCATTTATGACTTGTACAGACCGACCAAGAGGCACATTTCGTTATTGATGTAGTGAGTCTCTATCACCACAAAGGTGAGTGGATACACACGTATCAATCAACCAATCATACTTTATAATTTTATTTGCAGATGCAGTAAAGATACATGAGCGAGCTATCACTACAATGTCCGTAGGAATAGGTGGGTATGAGCTCTCTGATTCGTCGAGTTGTAGCATGTTGAGATGTTGTAACAAGTCGTCGACATCTCTTCTGGAGACTTCTACAGTGAGGTCATCACCCTCATTACTAGCTCTCGCACTAGAAAATGGGTGGCCATGTTTGATGTAACATACTGTCTTTGTGTGACCGAACTTATGGCAATAGGTGCATTGTATTGTGACGTGACCTCATCTTGGAGTAAAGCGTTCCCGGCCACGATTCTTGAAGGAGCCATGGCCTCCTCGCCCATATGGGACAGCCAGTGTAGAAAGTTGACCCTGGTCGTTGCTTTTAATACTCGTTGCAGGAATAGTAAGGCGATGACCACCGCCCAAATGACAGAGGTAAAGGTAAAGAAAATGAATAGGTCGTTGCGACCTCAGTCAAATGGACTAAGTAAATCAAGAAAAATAATCAACCACTCGAATATCAGATAAAATCAATGAAACACAAAGTCGAACGGTCTAGCTATAGGTTTAACCTGGTATAGCTCCCAGGGTCGAACTCAAGAAGCACAGATTGGCCTTGCGGCCTACGATGTAGTCAAGAATCCAAAAGTCTTTTTTAGGGTTTTTATTTGTTTTTGAATTTTTTTTAGATTTTTTTAAAAGGTGAGAAAATGAGAGAAAATGAATGCAAGGCAACTTCAACAATTTATACAACACACAAAAATGATGCCAAAATTCCAGAAAATTGGTTTTTATGTTTTTTTAAGTTTTTTACTGTTTTTGGTGAATTTTTGGAATTTTTCTAATGGACAAAATAATTATTAAAAATCAAACAATGCAAAGAATGTAGGGTACTGTCCAGCAAGGCTTAAGACCCAAAAATAAAATAATTTTGGATCTCAAAAAGCCCTAAAGGTAATTTTCCTATATTCTAGAAAGAATAAGGAAAATTTAGGCACCCTAATTATTGTTTTTGGATTTTTGATTTATTTACTACAATTTTTATGAGTTTTTAGGGGTTTTTCAATTTTTATGGTTTTTAAGTGATGAAAAATAGCCAAAATTGGCTAGAAAATCAAGCAACCAGTAAACAACAATTCCTAATTTTTTTAGAATTTTTCTTGGAGTTTTTATATTTTTTTGGTATTTTTAAAGTCAAACAGTAGCAAAAATTAGGATTTTTGAATTTTTAAAAATAATAAATGAAATCCAAAATGTCCCCAAAAATCACAGAAATTCCTACACCATGGCAGGAGCCATGTATCAAAATTTCATTGGATTTGGAGGTCGTTTGATATTTTATTCAAAAATAAAGGTGGGGCACTGTGCACAGGGACCTAAGTGCAAATACCCAAAAGTCCTGGGGTCCTGGTGCAAAATACCCAAGAAGTCACGTGCCAAGCACGTGTCTGGGGCACACAGGGACCTAAATGTAATAAAAATAAGTTCCGAGGGCTTATTGGTAACAAGTACCAAAAGTCCAGGGGCTTATATGCAATTTACCCAAAAATAATTCGCACATGTGCAAAATCAATGCTCACAGGGGTATATTTGCAAATAAACAAAACATTTCATTCAATTCAAAACATCCAGAACAACAAGGGGTCTTATGCAAATAACCCAACAAAACACGTGCTAAAGCACGTGGGTCTCTACTGGCAGGGGGATAATTGCAATTAAAATAAAGTGCGAGGTCCTTGATGCAAATAACCCAGAAAATAAACAACGTGAATTAAAAATTACAGGACTAAAAGGAAATACGACAAACAGAGGGGGGCCTATGAAATTTACCCCTTTATTAATATCGACGGCCAGATGGTGACGCGTGGATGATCGGACGGTGGAGATCAAACGCGCCTTTAACGCTTCGGCTCTTGGGCTCGATCGACGGCGGAGGGAGGTCCACGTGGCTGATCTAACGGTGCTGGGCTCTTGGCCTCTCTCCTTTGCTACGGATGGCTCCGATGCGATCCTCAGATGGATCGACGGCTGCTGCTCCTCAACGAATGGACGGTCACGATCAGATCTGGAGCAGAGGGTGCATCAGACGGCTCTGGAGGGTCCTCGAAGAACTGATGGCCGGCGAACTTCGCCGGCCTCCTGCGTGCACTCCGGTCCTCCTCAGCTGCGCCTGAAGGTCGGAGAAGCTCCGCTGGACGATCCCGCAGCTGCTGGTGGTGGCCAAGAGCCCAACCGAGCCCAGGAGGGGCTCCGGCGAGACCTGGCGGCTCGAAGCTCCTGGCTGAAGTTGGGAAGCCTCAGACGGCCTCCTTTGGACCTGCAAAATGGTCAAGAAGCTTCGCGGGTCGAGGGCAAAGTGCCTCGACCCGGCTAGGTGGCGTGAAGGTGATCGGTGCGGTGGGGCGGAAGAGCTCCGGCGAGGCGACGGCGGTGGAGCTCGACTCCCAGATCCGGTGCGATCTGGGTTGAGCGAATGGGTGAAGAAGGTGCGTGGGGACACGGTGAAGGTGCTGATCGGGTCGGATTGGAAGATGGGTGATCGGAGTGACCGGAATCGGCGAGATGCGTCGGAGATGTGAATTGGGCGTAATCTAAAATTAAGCTAAACTAGAGGGAACTAAGGTTACCTGATGGCTGAAGTAGACTATGCTGGAGATGGGCTATCTCCTGGTCGTAGCTTCGAAGGGCGTCAAGGCCTGAAGCTCGGTGCTCAACGCCGGCGGCGGAGCAAGTACGGCGACTTACGCCGGATCGATGGATTCAAGTCCTCGCCTCACTGCAACAAGGGCTGACGCTCGCTGTCACTCAGGCGGAGCCAATGGAGGTCACGGGGAAGGAAGAGAAGGGCCAAAGATGCGGCGCGAGGGCGGCGGAGGTGATGGCTATATAGAGTGACAGGGGCGTCTAGGGTTGAGTGGGGACGGCGAAGGAAAGCTTTGATTTGATGGCGGAGGATCCGGCGAGGGAGAGGGATGTGCGGCGAAGAATCTGGGCGCGGGGGTTGAGTGGGAGACAGCCTGGAGCGCGTGGGAAAAATCAGGGAAAGATGCGCGGCGCGCGACGGCCAGAAAAGGAAGGAGGCGCGGGGGAGTTGACCGGGGTCAACATTCCCCCGTGGCCCAATCAGGAGCGGCCACGTGTGCCCGAATTTTGACTCTTTATTTTAGGGCAAAAATAGGTCGAATTAAATAAAACTCAAAACATGAAATATTTTTCTTTTATTTTTTTCTATTTTTTGGTGATTTTTAATTAATTTTTGGAAATAAAAATAGGTTAGCTCTATATATAGGTATATGTACACTATATGGATTTTTATTTTTGATTTTTTTATTTGTTATTTTTATGTGTTTTTATGCTTATTTTGTATTTTATTTATTTACAACATGAAATATGGAATAAAAGAATATTTTTATTTTATTTTTATCACTTATATACAAGGGTGAAATAAATACTTATATACATTTATACATATGGTACTTATACAATGTATTTTGGTATTTTCAATTTTGTAATTTTTATTTGATTTTTGTTTTGTTTCTTTTTATTTATTTTATTTACAACATGTAACAAAGAATATTTACAAAAATTTTAGAAAATAAATACATTTATTTACAAGGTTAAAAGATGTGGTTTATGCACAAGGTGAGAGGGGTATTTTTGTCTTTTTGATTTTTATCTTTTTATTTTGTTTTTAATAAAATATAAACAATATGTACAAACATATTTTTGGGTGAGGAAAATATATAGTTTTATTTATTTACAAATATATACACATGTGAGCCCCTATCTCCCTCTACTTTGGCTTTTATGCGGTCAGGCCCATGCTGAGCCCTCCCTTGGGTTAGGTTGCTCAATATTTATTCTAAATATTTCCCTCTTTTTCTTTTTGCTCTTTATTCTTTTATTTTGTGCACAAAAACATGCTAATTATAGGTTTTTTACACAATGCATGCTTTTGGTAATTATTTGTATTTACACATATCTACATGTATTTGCAAAGGTTTTTGTAGCTAAAATAGAAGAATAAAGAGTGATGAATGGGTATTCATCACCCCCCTATGCTTAACTTTGCTAGTCCCTTAGCAAACACTTATTTGAAAAAGAAGTGAAAAAGAAAGAAAAAGAAAAAGAAAAAGAGGATGTACATGGGTCAAGGTTGACTTATTAAATTTTCCTTCATTAAATTGAAATATGGAGCTCGATCAGATCTTTGGATTATTAATGTGTCGGAACCTTATTTGGACTCAAGCCTAAAACTCAACAGCCTCCAAGTTCCACCAATCTATGGGCAAGACTCCTCAATAAACCAGATCAGAACAAGTCTACATACACAAACTCTAATGACCATGAATCTTTTCTTGCGGTGTAAGTGATATGTGGCTCCCCCCTTCAGAAGTGACAAAGAAACAACCTCCCTCAACCTGGTAACTCTAATGCCTCGGTCTAGCAACTCTTTCCTCGAGAAGCGGGGTATTCCCTTCTAAGTTCAAGTGCAACCGGCTCAAGAAGAGGGGGTAGAAGTATAGAGTTTTGGAAGCTTAGCCAGTGTAGCTAAGTCTCCCGCTGCAAGCTTCATGAGATCTTTACACTCCGGTGGGGTTATTAAATTTTCAATCCGACCCACCACTTTTTTGGAGTTCTTTTTGCATTTTTGCATTTTTTTTTTCAACAACTTCTGTACAACATATCTACATGGTGCAGCATATATAAGAAATTTCCCCTTGAGCCAGTAGACTATCCCTCTTTTGAAGCTTTATTGCAACCCACAGCTTCTGTCTTTAGCTTTCAACACCACTAGACCAAGTTGAGGTGCACTTCCTTCACTATAAGAAGAAGAGAGGTTCCGCCTAGAAGTACTACCCTCATATGCTACCCCAAGCCAAAGGAAAATGCCTCCTCACCACCTCATCCATGGAGAGCCATGTGTAAAGTGCAGGTGCAAGTTAAGCCATTGTCTCTGAGAGTCATGCGTGTGTTGTTAAGTGCTCTACTTAGGCTCATCAAGATGACATATGCTCATAGCCTAGTGGACTCAAAGAATTAAGTCCTTATGGACCTGAAAAGCTTTAACCCTAAGTCCTACAAGGTTCCTCTTGAAGTTAAGTGAATTAAGATCTTTTCAAGCTCCATTTCTCAATTTAATTCCAGGCTTAGTTTAAATGTCAACTCTCATCCAGGAAAAACTATATACATATATGTACACAAGATGCTATTTACAAATATTTTACAATCATGCAAAAAAAAAAATTTTGACAAATGTTTTGAAATCATGAATGAATGATGCATGAAGTGCAGGTTTTGCAAAAAGATATTTACAAACATTTACACAAGATTTTTGCAAAATTTTTGATTTGCAAAACATTTTGAAAAATTTTGTACTATATACATAATTTTGATACAAAAATATTTACACAATCTTTACACCAAAGAATTTTGAAATCATTTTTACAAAAATACTTTGTACACTAGCTATGTCTGTGCAGGAATAAAAGAGGTTTATGTACATGAAAAATTTTAATTTTTGTGATTTTTAGCCATTTTATTTATTAACACACTCACACAAAGTACGAGTTATGGCTAAAGTATATATGAAATATATACACACCCCCCCTATACTTAGCTCGAACGATGTCCTCAGAGTGATCAAGAGCGATGAAGAAGACATAACTCGTGCTTAGTAAAAGGGAAGTGAAAAGGAACGAATAAATGAATAGAATGAGAGGAACTCGGTGGTCTCCCCCTATACTTAGGATTAACTAATCCTAAGTATAGAAAGCTGTACATGAAGGGAAATCCGAGTGAAGAATATACAGAATCTGCCCCCCTATACTTAGGGTAAAATATCCCTAAGTATAGGCAGCAAAAACAAGAGCAGAAAGAATGAAAAGAATAATCGCAGGTCCGACATCCCCCCTATACTTAGGGTAAAGTACACCCTAAGTATAGCATGATCATAAGATGAGAAATGGGATGTGGGACTAAAGAATAGAATGATATTGACAACTGGATCTATACAGGCGGAAGAACAGTGAAAATCAGGCGTGAGATGCAATAGATGTGAGTCAAAAGACCACATCTCACGCAAAATGAATAGCAGCAATAATAACGTCCCGCGGCTCATGATCTAGAAATGGTTTGAGCCGCTGGCCGTTCACTCTGAAGGTACTCTCAGAAGATAACTCAGATATATCAATGCTACCGTTATCGTGTACCTTTCTGACCAAATAGGGTCCTTTCCATTTGCTCTGTAGCTTTCCTGGAAATAATCTCAGCCTCGCATCAAACAGCCATACTTTCTGTCCAATCTCAAAATGCTTGTGGCTGATATGAGAATCATGCCACTCTTTGACTTTTTCCTTATAATGTAGGCTGTTTGAGAAAGCTGCATCTCTAAGCTCTTCCAAGGCGGCTAACTCTGCCCTTCTCTGGTCTCCTATACCATTTGGATCCATTAATATGTCTGTGACTGCCCAGAGTGACTTGTGCCTCAGCTCAACTGGTAGGTGACAGGGCTTGCCATACACGAGGCGAAAGGGAGATGTACCCAATGGAGTCTTGAAAGACGTCCGATATGCCCACAAGACCGAGTCCAAAAGCTGTGACCAATTCTTTCGGTCAGGGCGGACGACTTTCTGCAAAATATTCTTGATCTCCCTATTTGACACCTCGGCTAGACCATTTGTCTGTGGATGGTATGGTGTAGCAACACGATGGTCTATGCCGAACTCTCTAGCAAGTGCCTTCACCTGGTCGTTGATGAAGTGAGACCCCCCATCAGAAATCAGAACTCGTGGAACCCCGAACCGCATAATGATGTGTCTCTTCAAAAATTTGCAAACTGTCTTTGCATCTGCGGCTCGGGCGGGGATAGCCTCAACCCAACGACTAACGTAATCTACGGCCAACAGAATGTACTCGAATCCCTGACTCTTAGGGAATGGACCCATGAAATCGATGCCCCATGCGTCAAAAACCTCACAGAAGTGAATGGGCTGCATCGGCATCATATCACGCTGTCCACAAGTGCCCATCCTCTGACAGTCAGTACACCTCTTCACGAACTCATCAGAGTCCTTGAAGAGTGTAGGCCACCACAAACCGGACTGGAGCACTTTCTGTGCCGTTCTCCTTCCCGAATGATGTCCTCCTGCCTCAAGCTTGTGGCAGTAAGTGAGGACGCTATGATGCTCCTCCTGAGGAATACACCTACGCCAGATGCTATCCCCTCCTTCGTGGTAAAGGATGGGATCCTCCCAATGGTAAGACTTAGCCTTCGCAAGGAATGTCTCAATCTTCTGCTTGGGCCAGTCTTGGGGAACTTTCCCAGCAACGAGAAAGTTCACAATATCAGCGTACCACGGGAGTGAGGCGATAGCAAGGATCGCCTCATCTGGGAAGGTATCTCTGATCGGATCAATCTGCTCTGTCTCCTCAGGCTGCTCTAATCGGGATAAATGGTCCGCCACCACATTCTTGACTCCAGGCTTATCCTTGATCTCAATGTCGAACTCCTGGAGTAGAAGGATCCATCTAGTAAGTCTGGCCTTGGCATCCTTCTTTGACATGAGGTACCTGATGGCGGTGTGATCTGTGTACAAGGTCACTCGGGATCCAATGATATATGATCTGAATTTATCTAGGGCAAACACTACTGCTAGCATCTCCTTTTCTGTGACTGTATAATTCCGCTGGGCGGGATCCAATGTGCGGCTAGCATAGTGTATGGCAAATGGTACTCCATCCCTCCTCTGTCCTAGCACTGCCCCTACGGCAAAATCGGAGGCGTCCGTCATGATCTCGAATGGGAGAGACCAATCAGGTGGCTGAAGGACAGGAGCCTCAATCACACATTGCTGGAGAGTTTCAAAGGACGAAAGACACTTGTCATCAACAAGGAACTCGGTGTCTTTCGTCAAGAGGTCAGTCAACGGTCGGGCAATCTTGCTGAAATCATGAATGAATCTTCTATAAAAACCAACGTGCCCCAGAAATGACCGTAACTGCTTCAGATTGGACGGCAGTGTGAGTTTCCTAATGACATCGACCTTGGCCGGATCAACCTCCATGCCTCTGTTGGAGATGATGTGGCCAAGCACCGTCCCTTGAGTCACCATGAAGTGACTCTTCTCCCAAGACAGAACCAAGCGGGTGGCAATACATCGCTGGAGTACTCGGTCTAGGCAATCAAGACAGGAATCGAAACCGTCGCCGTAAACCGAGAAGTCGTCCATGAAGACCTCCAAACACTCCCCTACCATGTCCGAAAATATCGACAGCATGCATCTCTGAAAAGTCGCAGGGGCGTTACATAGCCCGAATGGCATGCGTCGAAAGGCGTAAGTACCGAAGGGACAGGTAAAGGTGGTCTTCTCCTGATCCTCAGGAGCGATGGCCACCTGGTTGTAGCCCGAGTACCCATCCAGGAAGCAATAATGGCTCTTCCCTGCCAGTCTCTCTATGATCTGGTCAATAAAAGGCAGGGGGAAATGGTCCTTCTTGGTGGCTTGGTTGAGTCTCCTGTAGTCAACGCAAACACGCCAAGAGGTGGGTACTCGTGTAGCAATCTCCTCTCCCGACTCACTGATCACAGTAGTGATGCCCGTCTTCTTGGGCACCACATGCAAGGGGCTAACCCACTTGGAGTCGGAAATGGGATAAATAAAATCTGCACTCCACCATTTTGATATCTCTTTCATGACAACCTCTCGTAGGTTGGGGTTCAGTCGCCGCTGGAACTCACGCGACGGCTTCGCCCCTTCCTCAAGATAGATATGGTGGGAGCACAACGAGGGACTGATCCCATGGAGATCTGCTACGCTCCATCCAATTGCCTTGCGGTTCTTTTCAAGAACCTCCATCAGACGGGATTCTTGTTCTCCAGTCAGATCGGCAGAGATGATGACTGGGTACATCTCAGACTCTCCCGCAAGGAATCTATACTTCAGCGAAGTAGGGAGCGGCTTTAGCTCTGGACAGCTGGGTGCTGGCAAATCTGGCTTCTGAAGAAGATGTGTGTATGCGGATAATTCTGCCAAATTTGCCTGGGAAAATGATAACGAACTCTCACAAACTGGATCTGGAGAAGGCGGGTCCTCTGTATTGTCTCTAATCTGCTCTGCCTCTACCTCCTCCTCATCTATAGGCTCAGGTGGATCCAGATCTGGCATCTGATCATTACAATCTGCCCAATCAGACTCTGAATCCGAGGGATCTATATCAGACTCAGTGGCATCAGTACCACTGGAGAACAAGGTGGCCTCAGCACCACCATAGAGCAGGGTGGCCTCAGTACCACCATCACTGAAAATAGTGTCGCGATCAAGATCCGACTCTGCTGACTCAATAGTATCCTGTACCAGGTCTGTGCTCTCCAGACTATTCTCTGCTATCATCTCTGCATCAGATGTATCTGAATATGAGAGGATGGTCTGTGCTACAGGATCTGCCCAAGCTGCCTCATCATCTGTGATCACAAAATCACAGTCCTGGTGGATGTCTGGCTCTGCGTCTGTCAGCTGCTCTGAATCTGTACTGCCCTGTGAGCGGGATCTGGATCTGGCTCTGTGGTCCTTGACCGTCTCTATTTGTATACTCTCGCCCTGGACGCGAAAGAATACCTTCCCACTGTCATGGTCAGTCACTGCCTTGGCTGTGGCCAAGAACGGGCGACCGAGGATGATGGGGGAATCGGTCAACGAATCAGGGGTCTCCATGTCCAGCACTACGAAGTCCACGGGGAATTGCAAACCCTGAATCGTGACGACAACGTCTCGTAACAACCCCTTTGGCCTCTTGACAGACCGATCAGCAAACTGAAGGTATGTCCTGCTCTGTACAAGAGTGCCCAACTCTAAGTGGTCGAGAAGGGCTGCCGGAAGAAGGTTGATTGACGATCCGCTATCTAATAGAGTGCGGTCGAACCTCTGCTCACTAATCTGACATCTGACATACGGGGCCCCTAAATCTGGCCTCTTAGTCGGCAGATGGTTCTGGATCGCGTAACACGTGGCTTTTGTTAGCACATGAATTTCTGCGGTCTTGTTCCTCTTCTTCCTCCTGATTGTGGTCCTATCTCTTAGGGATCGCTGAAGAAGAGGAATGTGCTGCAAAGCCTCATTGAGGGTCAGCTGAATGTGAAATCGGTCTATCATGCTTTGGCTGAACTCCTCCTGCTCTCTCTTTTTTGGGTCTTTTTCTTTTTTCTTCCCCTTCCCCAACTCAAGGGCTCTAGGAAAGGGGATCACAGGGTCCTTCTCAGATGAAGGACTAGGAATAGGCCTAGATGATTTGATAACTGGATCCTCA
>JAZKJV010010385.1:0-72824 GCA_037367405.1 Ottelia alismoides
TCTGGTCGTCCATCTACACTTTCAAGTATGACAAACTAATGAGACGGTTGACTGAAGCAAGAATAGACTTATTCCCTAGTGTGAGGATTAGGTCTAGAGGAGACTCTCTTGGATTGGAACTTTGGGTGATGACTCGACTTGACTCTCATGAATGGCAGTACACTAAGAATCATATCCTTATACTATATGTACAAACAGAGAGTCTGAAAATTAGAGAAGTTGGGTTCCTTTCGATTAAAGCTTGGTTGAACCCAGAATTTTAGGATCACTCAACTTAAGGGTCTTCTATAAATTGAGCCTTGAAAATTCACATGCACAGTCAGGGATGTATTCAACTAAGTCATTCATTCATTCATGCTCGGGAACGAGCATGGTCTAAGTATAGGGGGTATGATGAATCTCGTATTCATCATGCTAAATTTGGTCATTTAGGCTCCGTTCCCCATCATTCACGTGTAATTAATCATTAATAGAGCATTATTAGCATCCATACATGTGTAAATAATATGTGCATTTCATCATGCATAATTGCATTAAAAATCCCGTGTAAATTAGCCCAAAAAGCCGCCTAAATTCTCACATTTGTAAATAATTCATCCTAACTCTGATTGACCCAAAACTACCTCCATTATGTAGATATTACTAACCTTATTAAATGAAAAAATACAAAAAATTACTAACCCCAATAAGTGACAAATAAATCCTAAAGTCTAATTTCACATCTGCGGACTAAAATGAGCATATCTCCCACATACAATGTCCGATTTTGGTCTACTCACTTTTAAAGTCCTCCGGCATTTCGACTGGCATGTACCAGACTGCTTAATGACTGCAACGGGTATTCTGTCCGTAAGGGCTCGCCAGCGGGAAAGAGATAGCTCAAACTTAGGCTGGGAAAGTGCTATTTATTATAATAGTTGACAGATGGATGCCCAGAAATTCGTGGATTTCTCACAATATGAGATTGAATGCCATCACTCTGATTTCGTCAGGAGTTCTTCCGTTCAGCCCCCCGTCTAGGAATACGCCTTTTTTCTCGGCCTCTTTTCTCGTTCTTCTGGCTCGAGTGGGCCAGCGACCTCCTCTCATTGGGATTGGGTGCTTTAACCAATCAGCCATGGATGCGCGTGAGATACTCCATTTTCAAATACCTTCAAAACAAGATCAATTTCGTAAAATTCGGAGCTCGTATGTGAAAGTTGGGTTTTGGGCCTCTTTTGCGCATTTTGACTTTTTGCTATTTTTGACCTGAGTTTTATGTACATAATTAACCCCTTTAATTTTATTTCTTTTTCATTTGTGTTCTTTGATGAAAGTTTTATTAAGCGGCATAAGAATCCAAATCCAGATTAATACTGAAATCAAAGAAACTGACTGAGTCGAAGTGTCCGTTGTCGATCTGTGTAAAAAT
The DNA here is from genome assembly GCA_037367405.1 of Ottelia alismoides. Classification (NCBI taxonomy): domain Eukaryota; kingdom Viridiplantae; phylum Streptophyta; class Magnoliopsida; order Alismatales; family Hydrocharitaceae; genus Ottelia; species Ottelia alismoides. Next base: position 1,412 of record JAZKJV010010385.1, read on the forward strand.
TGTGCGTTCTTACTTTTATTTTATTTTCCTGTCTCCTTATTTATTTATTAAAAATCCAAAAAATTATACTACTGTGTAATTAATTTTCTTGTATTTTATCGTATTTTTTCTATAATTTTTATCCTCTCTAAAACTACCAAAAAAAACTACAAAACCCCCAAAAGTTGGTTTTCTATACACATGGAGAGCCACCAAAAATACCACTTCTCACAGGTGACCTCTTTTGCTCTTGGGTCCTTCGTGAAAGTTGTACATCTCGTCGAGACGAACAACTTTCGTGAAGGAAATTTTTCTATCCGAGGTTATATTCTATCTCTTTTTCCCTCTCTAAAATTTGATTTTTTTGGTGCCACGTGGCAGCTCCAGGGCGTGCCACGTGGCACCCTGCTTTTTTCTTTCTCTCCAGCCACACCTGGGTCACGTGCCTAGCACATGACCCCTGTCTTCTTCCCCAAACCCAACGGCACCGCCTCTTCGTCTCCTCCGCCATGCACGACCATCAAACCCATGCATGGCCATTCATCACCTCCCTCGCACGTAACCGCCACCATCTTCTCTCCTATAAAGCGCCATCGCCTCCAAGCCATTAGGCATCCGTCCTCTTGCTGGTGATAGTGGCTAATCGTTGACGAGATCCAAGGCCTCTGCCTTTTGCGAAGCACCACACCCAGCTCCGGCAGCAGCCTCGCCGTCGAGCCTCGCCTACCTCTCTCAGGTAACACCCTTCGGCCTCTCCCCCATCGAAGCCCCCTCATCCGCCGGCCTTGCCCAGCCCGTACCCCGACTCTTTCTCACCCGCACCTCCGAACGATGACTCGCTGCCCCTTCTCTTTTTGTTTTCTGCACTAACCCCCTGCAGGAGCAGCCATCGCTATCGGAGGAGCGCCTCCGCCAACCCTACACCGCGCTCCTCTGCTCGCCGGCCAGTCGTTAGCCGCCTCCGCCTGCCACGGCGGATGGGCCCCCCACCGCGTTGATCGCCCAGCAGCCGTCGCTCGCCTCCGCGCCTCTCGTCCTCCGACGGGAACCACCCTCAAGGTTGCCCCTTTCCAGCCACCGTCGGATCAGGGTCTCGTCCCTTGATCCGACGGTCCCAGGGCCTTCCACGTAGCCACAGCCGAACCTCGACCCCGAGCAGCAGCCTCGGATCATCCGAAGCAGCAGAAGCCTCCACGTAGGCTCGGGCATCCGAGCCTGAGCTCTACAGCCCGAACCTCCGCCTCAGAGCCCCCGAACCTCAGCTCTGTTCCGAACCTTAGCTTCGGGAGCATTCGAACCTCCGCCCGCCTCCGAGCCTGCTAACGCAAGTGCGGCGTACATGCGCAATATGAAAATTGCATCGAAGCCCCCGACCTATTCAGAAATTACAGGAATACCCCCCGCTTGGGTAAATTATGTCTGAGTCCCTCCGACTTTTGGAAATTACAGATAAGTCTCTTAGGGACCATTTTGAAGGAATAACTTTATTTTAATTACATTTTAGCCCCTGAAAATTTCAATTTAGCATATCTTCTTCATACGAACTCCGTTTTAAGCATACAATATGTCATTTTGAAGCTATTTTCATGCTCTACCATTTACCATAGCTTATGAACAATTATAAGGTCATGTATTGAGAATTATTATTTGAGGAACATTATTGACTTTTGCAGGCTAAATTTGACATAATTTGTGCTTGAGAAATTATTGTTAAATCTTTTTGCAGTAGTTCGGATAAGGATTTTACTCTGATTAAACCATTGAAATTACTGTCGATTATTCTCATTAGTAAAATTTTCACAGGAGGTTAATTTACATTTATTCCTCTAAGATTTTTGCCGACTATTTGTGAATTTAATCGAAGACATCTGGAGGCTGGATATTTTGCTTCAAATCATTCTGAGCTTAAAGTTATTATCCTGAAGCATTGAGTAAGATCCATTTTGATTTGTGATTAATCTTGTGAAAGTATTGATCATATTATTGGAGGAATTAATACGTTTAAAATAACAGATCCTGGGCTTAATCTTCTCTGTTCATTTTTTTTTCGCATCTCCATCAATGCATTGTATATTTTATCAACACAAAAATAAATCGAGCATTTATTAATTACGTGATTTAATTTAAAATCGTGCAACTAAAAAAAATCCCCGTTTCCCCGTGTTCGACCTTGGTACACTTGCCAAGTAAAAAATACTCCACAACATTCAAAAGATTGTGGTTTTTGTTGAACCGAATTTGCCTCCTATACTACATTTCACATTTTTAAAGAGGTGAATTTTGCGTTCATCAGTATGATCCGAGCATTTGTAAGCAGATGAGTTATCCCATGGGGAAATAACTCAAAATAGTGGAATAATGATTGATTCGATCAATCAGAAATTCTAAGTCAGGGGGCTCATGTTATGATTTTTACTAGTCTCTTGGGGTTGTTTTTATTCAGCGGCTTGCTTGCTACATCTGTGGTGACTATTATCTGCGATAATTATGTGTTGGTCATAACATTTTGTTTAACAATCTAGAAGAACTTACATTTGGTATTAGAGCCAGGTTCTCATAGAGTACATAACTAAAATCCGAGCATATCATTGCCATCACCACTCTTATTGAAAGATCTGCATGCATAGTTATTTAGAAAAGCATGGGATACACAATATGAGATATTATTAAAAGCAAGTACCTGAAGTCAAAAAGGAAAGGAGTTGCTTTCACCAACATGGAAAAGAAGAATGCAATAAACAACTTGAAGGTAATGAACAACTTTATTCAGTGGATTGAGTATGGAAGGATTCAATAGAGCATCTGTTTACAGATCCACCTATGAATTTTGGAACATGCTCATCTTGACATATGAAGGTAGTTTATTGCAAAAAAAAGTACATATTTTTCAGAATGGAAAAAAGGAGAAAAGTACTAGGGAGATGTAGGCCTATTTCATGCAAATTGTGAACTCACTCCAATTCGGATGTGAAGATAGTGGAAGTTGTACTCATCAAAATCTCATTCGATCGCTTATACTGAGTGAAGGACCACAACTAAAGTGATCAAAGAAGCAAAAAATACAAATACAACCTCTTTGGATGAGTTACTTGGAAAGTTTATTTCCTATGAAGTCGAGAAGGAACAAAAAATGGGAGCCAATCCATATTCAACGGATATACAACTACAACCTTAGTGAAGATAAAGATGAAGAAACAACTTTTATTGTGCATCAACTCAATGATTACTTGAAGAGATAATTAGAACTGAAGAGAAGAAAAAGCTTGTAGAAATAGTTATTTGTTACAATTGCATTAGAAAAAGACATATCAAATGGGAATGCCCTCTTTTCAAAGTATTAAAAAGGAATGGTTGTGTAAAGAAAGAAGTGTCAACTAATTTTTCACATGTTAAAGAAAGGAAAAAAGAAAGACGAAGTTGTTCACATGATAGAAGACTTTGATGCAAGCGACGATTAAGAAAAATCTCATATTGGATTCATCACCAATCATGATTTCAGTAAAGAGGAAGACACACATGATGACAATGAGGTAAATCTATCTCATGATGAATTATTTGAATAATTTCAAGAATTACATTGCATATTACGAAAGTTAATTAGTAAAAATAAGTTTTAGAGAAATCTATCAAAGAAGAAAAATATTTTCTTCACAAATAAATTATGTCTTTCAAAGACCACATTACTATGCTAGAAAATGGCAATAAAAAATTAATCGAATGATCGTATAAAGTTCATCAATGGGAAATAAATTTAGATAAATTACTAAGCATTCCCACACAAAACTCCACTAAAGCTAGAATAGGATGCAATCCAAACAATTAGCATCATGCATCCAATACTTAAATTTCAAAATAAAGAAGGGTTTGGTTTCCTAAAAGTTGAAAAAAAAATAAATTAACCATGTTGGACCCCAAAGAAAAAAATCAAGGTTTAAAAAATCAGACTGGTAGGATCGAGAACCGACCCCGACCTGGTCAGTTCGGTCAGTTTTATGTAATTATTTTCAAAAAAGAAAACAAAAAAATGGAGTCTGATCGAATCGGGTGATCCAGGTGGTCAGATCGGGTTGATCTGGATGGACCCAATTTTTGATGGTTTGATAATTTTCAAAAAAATAAAGTTTAACTAATGATGGTTTTTTAACAAAAAAATTTTGATGGTTTTTTATCACTTGTGTCCTTAACTTCTGCAATATCAGTTATGCCCCTCTCTTTATTGGAATATAAATTGTGCCACTACTTTCTTACTGTAATTTTCTAGAAGCAACTACAAATACATAATTATAATTTATATTAATATATAATGCTAAAAATGTGACTAACTTTTGTAGAATTTTACTCAAAATAGATATCATGTTATTCTATTTATAGATTTGATATTTTAAACGATTATCTCATTGATATATAAATACATACTTATATGTATATACCCAGTTTTATTGGTTCAAAAAATACGTTCGATCGATCAGACTAGTAAATTAAACACAATCCGATTTTTTTTCGAGTCGATAGGAATGATGATGTCATGCTGACATCATCACTGGTCCAACCAGTTTGGACCGACAGTCCGACCGGTTGGACCAAACTGAAGATTGATCGGTTCACATTCAGTCCAGTTTTTAAAACATTTGAAAAACTGATACCATATAAATCTTTTTGTTATACATTACCATTTGATTCACATTTGCAATTGTTTTTATTATATAATTGCATTGTCACTCATATATGATGAGCACTTTTTATTCCGAATTTGATTTGTATTTTCTACTTTTCCATGCTGCCAAACCTCCCTTCAAAACAACCCTCGTAGGTAAATCTTCCTCAAGATCCATATATGAGGAATCGTGATTATACCTAACCGATATGCATGCTGGGCCGAAGAGGTCAAGGTTCTAATTCCCCTATCCAAAGCCCATTACGGGGCCGACCTATGGACCAACTTTTATTTTGTACTTGATTTTTTAATATTATTCGATAATTATAGATGATTTTATTATCACCATATATACTTTTATAACTAATATAAGTAGCTTACATGTTGCTTGGGATGCATATTATTAAACTTAATGAAAAACTAGTATCACATATGAAAAACGAATCAGGTCAGGTCGGTTCATACCTCAATTCTTCTAACCCAATCTCGACTCATGAGCAAGTTGAACGGGCCCGTTACCGATCCTTGACCCATTTCTAATCAGGATCGCACTTTGTGTTCTAAGCATATTATAACCACATGCGAACGTCTGTTTTTAATCTCTTTCTATCTAATTCTGAACACACACCTTATGTATCAGTCTTGTTACTTTTTTATATGTTCCCCTAATACAGCACCCCTTATGGTTTGCTCTTTAAACGTAAGAGCAGTGACGTCCCTGATATTTCATGGCCCTAGGCAAAGAAAAAAAAAAGAGGCCCCTAAAATTTTTTTGATAAGAGCAAATTATCCCTAGTATGTTTACCATCAAGTATAAAATAAAACATTCTATTTTCAAGGAACAATCAACCCTTATATAATCTCATTAAATTTTTGACTTTAGCATTGAGTTATTCACCAAAATTTCGAATTCATAGTAGGGATGAAACGGATACGAATATATCCGAATATCTGCTTACCGTATTCAAAAAATTACCGGATACAGATATTTGTATCCGACTACTGATCGAATATGGATATGGGTTGTAAAAATTTTCCAAATACGTATGCATATATGTTAATGGCTTGAATATCCGGATCCAGATCCGGATATCCGAATACAACATTTAATATTGTTTTATATATTAGTTAATGTAATATACGCCACAACACCATGATATTATTAGCATTATATATAATATAATATAAATATAATGATGGTATCTATAAACTTCCGTTTGTTTGGGAATGGGCACTAACAAAAGTTACGATACCCTATCCCCCTTTTGCTTCCAGTCAAGAACACATGTTACTTCGACTCTACCTCTTGTCATGATGCAACTTATTTATATTTTATTATCATTTTTTTTAAAATTATTTTTGAACTTTGATAGAAATTCAACTCGTATTCGTATGTGGTCTTTATTCTATCCGTCTTCGGATTCCATGTTTATTGGGTCTATATTTGGATTCACTATTATTTGATTTGTATTCGGATTGTGTAACGGCCTGATCATTAGATAATTTTTTAACGGCATGACCGTTTAAAAGAAAATTCAAAAAGACATTATCTTGGATTAAGTGGGTTTAATTAATAGATTAAATCCTCTCTTTTTTTTCAACTTAAAACCACAAGAGCCCCTATCCCCACGTCACTTTTTTAGAGAGAGAGAGAGGGAGAGAGAGAGAGAGAGTTGGAGAGGGAGGAAGGGTTACCTTACCGGCATCCCTCTTCATCGTAGGAGAAGGCGGCGTCGAATCCGAGGAGGAGAACGCGGATCCGTGATCGAAAAGAAGGCGCGAAGATCTCGACGAGTAGAGTTAAGCGTTGGATTTGAGGTATGTATCGGTTTTAGGATTTCGTTTTCTAAACGCATGTATCGAGTTAGGATCATGGTTTTTTTTTATAAATGTTTGTATCGGGACCATTGATTATATGCATCGATTTGTGATTTTGATCTATAATCATGCCTTGACTCGAGATTATTATGTTTACTCACCGTTTCGATTTAGAATATCCTCTAATCACATGGGTCGGATTCATAGATCAATGCCGATACAAATTAGTTATCTGGTTATTAAACACGACACATTAGGATCTTATATAGCATTGGATTCCCGAATCATATTATGAATCCTTATATTGTTACTATGATTCCTTGATACAGTATTGTGTGGATTAAGTTGCAAATGTTTTGCATTAACATTTAGATCTCCTTGGACCACGTTTCTTGCATTTTAAATTACATGAGTAATTGGCTATGAAATCCGAATAGGGTAAAATTCGTCAGGTACCAAAATATTTGTAAGACATAAGGATTATTAATAATAATGAAATATATTTATATGTCCTACCATTTTCGATGGTGTGGATTGATTGAGCAAAAACAAAGGGTACTTTAATGCTATTACGAGACATGTATGAATTTTCATTAAATTAAGCTTCCAATATAAAAAAAATAATAAACGAAACACAGTTGCATACGTATTCTGATTCGTAGATAGTTGCATCACGACAAATGTTAGGTATATAATTTATTCGGTACTGTAAATCAAGAGAATATAAATAAAGGTTCAAAGAAAATAATACCAAACTAAGAACGGAAACTATTAGTTGCATATATAGCCGATCTTGATCAACAAAAGGTCATCTCCCTATTTTGATCTACTGTAAATGTAGTTTTCGCGTATTGGAAATTTTCATTATGAGTAAATTAGGTAGATGTACTTGCAGGAAGTAAATTAATATAGACATATCCAAGAATACATATGTTGAAATAGAACGTGCATCCCTGCTTTCTACAATATTAAATCACAATTAACAATTAAAGAAGATTTAAGGCACAGATTCATAAGAATCACATGAACGACCGCAAGGGGTCGAGTTAATGCCGCAAGGGGCAACGCCGCAAGGGGCGTATGGTTGCAAGGAACCACAGAGGCAAAAGCTAAGTCCTCTACAGTTGTAGCTACACTGTCATGTCATGCCATGGACCGCAAGTGCCAGCGGTTAAAAGAAAAAACGTATAAAAGATACGTAAATGAATGTTGTGCAAGAAAATGATTTATAAGGAAAAAACCATCATGAAAAATACAAGGAATGGTTTAATAAGAGAATGAACCACTACATGTTATGCTAAAATTGGTTTAAGAAAGTTAAACCATCAAAGTCATGGGGGCTAATATGTAAAGTGGTTTATATGTTTTATAAGTATGTAAATTGCTTAGCATTTTTATGAATTATGCCACAAGTAGAAATAAATGTTGTCATGCCTACTTATGCAATTTACCTACTTTAAATGTATAATCATGTTTATGAAAGAAGCCAAAATAAACATGATAGGGATCGAACTTAGACATGCATGAGAATTATCTAGGCACGAAATGTTGTGTATGCATGAAAATTAAGTATATATGTTTTATAGCGGATCAAGGACCGTTAGAATACCCATGCATGGACCCCGATACATACTGGGCATTAGGCTCATGCAAATTATGTTTGTTAATTTCAGGTGAAGAGCAAGGTTGATTACATTTTCTGGATCGTGCTTCGGACTCACTGAGATTCTTGACGTGGTACGGCTTATCTTATGAAGATCTAGTGGATATCTATATTCCCACAGGAACTATCGAGTGTTATTTTTTTAAATTCTAGATTAGTTAATTTTTTCCCAGTTTAGAGTTGTAATAATGGAACTCTAGTTTGAATGGATATTTATGGAATGGAAATTATTTTCTCTGCTCATTATGTGCCATTTGTTGATATTTTGGTAACGGGTCGGTCGTGCGATCAACTGTCGCCTGCTTCCGCCTATTGTCACGATCCGTTCCGTTACAGATTGGCTTTTTTTTCGATCTACATTCGGGTCCCCTCTTTATTTGACATGTACTCGGATTCGAATTTGTATCAGTATTTTTAAGGATATGATTTTCTTAATGCATATCCGAATCATATCCATATTGGTATTCGATCGAGATAAAATGAATATGGATATGAAATAGGCATATTCAATCCATATCCTATCTGTTTTCATTCCTAATTTATAGAGGCTTATTTTTCAGTTAGTTGTTTCAATGACAAATTGTATTTTATCCCTAACCTAAAAATCACATTACATGCAAACCTGGGCCCCTAAAATTAGTGGGCCTTGGGCAATTGCACTCCAAAACAATGCCCAGGGCCGGCCCTGCGTAAGAGTGCGGCAATACCAAATCTCGAGCAGTTGTTGATAATGAACAAGTTTCTCATACATAGTCACAATGACCAGTGCTTGGTCTATAGACATGAAGACAAATGCCCGTAAAAAATACTCATCATCTAAAGGAGGGATGCCATATACTTATAACATGATATCTGAAGAGCATCATATATCATGGTTACACAGCAACCCATGGAGGGGACACTTGCATGAGATTTCTGACCAGTTTTGTTAAAGCCAATCACATGGATTCAAGAATAAAAAATTTAATTCCGAGTAAGATTTGCTATCTGCCATAACATGTTGGGATATCATATCAAAGTAACAATTGAACAGAAATCCAATAGATCATGTAGATTATGGGAGATTATACATAGACATATATATGATCAATCATGTTATTCATCTCAACCATCCCCTCCAATGACTTTGGAAGGAGCCCCAATCAAAGATGATATATACTAGAATAAATCTTCAGCATTCACTTTATTCTCTTCCCTGTTTCCCCACCTATGAACACGAGAGGCGTGGAAGTAATAAACATACTTGTATTCTCCTTAACTACATCCTCTTCCACATATGTGAAGCAACATCTTCTTCAACCTCTCCGATGGCAGAGTGCTTGTATCTACAATTAAGAATTATATCGAGACATACCTCAAAACAATCGAGAACCAGGCCCGCATCGTAGAACTCATATTTTTCGTAAGTTTGATTGTTCTTACTGCTCCTTCTTACAAAGTTCAGCAGTGGACTATGGATTCACGTATGGTGATAGATTTAGTCCCATTTATTTTCGACTAGGTAGTTTTTTTTTTAATTTTATTTGTTTCCATATAGGACCATAGATATAACACGGGCAACCTTTCAAAATTTTCTTTGCTTTGCCACAATGATCAAACTTGCATCAATCACGCGATTGTCTGAGTATTTCTAGTGAACCTTTTTCAGAGTTGTTCGTCAACCACACATTTGAAGTCTAAAATAACGATCATGTTTATGCATTACATTTCCTTTGGGCCCGTTCGTTTGCTGGAAAACCAACAAAACCCCAGGTTTCTTCCAAAGCCCCCATTTCCATCCCGGTAGATACCCCCAACCATATTTCATTCACTACGAGTCCACACGAAAACCACACTTTCCATAATTTAATACATCAAATAGCTAATTTCTCTTTCATTCATTCCAACAAAAAAAATACATTATACCATATTTTCATCTAAAAAATATAAAGCACTCAACTTTTAATCACTTTTCCAAACTCCAATACAAATACATTACAATAGATCCTTCAAACAACAAACCCCAACCAAACACTAAGGGTTCGTTTGGTTGCAGGGTTGAGCATGATTGGGTTGGGTTGGGGTACCTATGTGAATAGTAAACTGTGAGGAGGATTGTGATGTTTGGAAGGAGGGGTATCCCAGGTTGGGCCAATCCAACCCTGCCCAAACCTGCAACCAAACGAACCCTAAGGGGGTGTTCGTTTGGAGGATAAGGGGGAATGGAATAAGGGGAATAAGCCTCCAATACGCTTCCCCGTGGTACGACTATTCTCCATTATTTCATCTTATTTCACTCTTATTCCTATCTTTATCCCACCTTACCTACCTTTATTTCACCGTATTCTTCTTATTCTTATCCTCCAGCCGAACGGAGAATAGACCCCTATTCCCCTTATTCCCCATCCTTATTCCTGCTTATTCTCCTACCGAACGGGCCCTAAGGGTGCGTTCTTATATCGGGTTAAACCACCCCAAGGGTGGTTTAACTCCCCTACCCCATATTTTCTCCCTCCACGTGGGTCCCACTTTTTATCTTTTTAAAAAATTAAATAAATCAGTTCTCCATCATCAATTCCATCAAAAAATAATATACTATACCATCATATCATATAAAAATTATAAACTACTCCACTTCTACTCACTTTTTCAAACTCCAATACAATCACATCACAATAACTTCTCACTTTTTCAAACTCCAATACAATCACATCAACCCAAACCCACTTCTAACCCACCCCCACTTTAGCCCTCTATCCAAACACCAAAACCCAAAAATGGATTACCTACAACCAGTTTAACTCACCTAAACCCACTATCCAAACACCCCCTAAAACATGAAAAAGGATCATCCACCGTATAACCTGTTTTTCAGAGGGTTAGCCATCACCAGAAAATCCACTGGATAACCCACTTTTTATATTAACTTTTTCTATTTGAACATTGTTAAAAAATATTATAATAAAGAAATTGTAAGATTGATAGAACTAATTCCAACCCACCCATCAAGCTCCGATATGCCTGACCGGGAGGCTCACCTCCGAAGGCCTGGCTGAGCCCAGTTGTTCCCGCCCACTGTGTCCCGACCACCGCGACCAGTCTCCACAACACCTCTCTCCCGCCAATGAGTGATAGCGCCGCGCAGGCGCAGCCCTTCGAGCCCGCTCGTCTCGTGAAGCTCGTCCGCGCCGAGAGGGATCCCGTTGCCGCGCTCTCCCTCCTCGAGTCCTTCACCGCCGCCCACCCTTCCTTCTCCCCCTCCACCCCGCTCCTCCTCCCCGTCCTCCGCGGGATCTGCTCCTCCGCCTCGTCCACCCGCCACCTCCCCCGCCTCCTATTCCTCCTCCGCCGCCTCCCGGGCTGCCCCCGCTTCTCGGAGCACGACGCTCTCCTCGCCCTCAAGGCGTTCTCCCGCGCACTTCTCCCCGACGAGGCCCTCGCCGCGTTCCGCGACCTCCGCCGCACCTTCGGCTGCGCCCCTCGCGTCCGCTCCCACAACGCCCTTCTTGACGCCCTTGTCCGCGGCCGCCGCTGGCCCCAGGCCAAGGCCTTCTTCGAATACTTCGCATCCGATTCCCGTGTGCCACCCAATCTCCAGACCTTCAACATCCTTGTCAGAGGTCTCTGTGATAGGAGGCAGCTCCCGAAGGCCGTGGGGCTGCTCGAGATCATCAGGTCTCATGGATTTCAGCCCGATCGCGTGACTTACGCTACCATTATGGGAGCATTTGTTAATGAAGGCGATATGGAAAATGCACGCAAACTGTTTGACGAAATGCGTGAGTGGGGGATCGAGCTGGATGTCGTGTGCTATAACCTCCTGATTGACGGGTTCTTCAAGAAAGGTGACGTGGCGGGAGGGGTTGATATGTGGGAGAGGCTGGTACAGGACAGTAGCGTCGAGCCGAACGTGGTTACTTACAATGTTGTGCTTGATGGGTATCGCAAGAATGGGAGGTTTAAGGAGGGTTTGCAGTTTTTGGAACGGATGGTGAGCAATGGGCGCCGGCCGGATTTGTTCACGTATGGAATTTATATCCACGGCCTATCTGAAATGGGTGATCTGAGCGGGTCTTTCGCTGTGTTTAATCAGATGGTTGCAGGTGGGATCTTTCCTGATGCGGTTACCTTTAATTCTCTCCTCGATGGGCTGTGTAAGGCGGGGAAGATCGACTACTGTTATGGGCTTTGGTCCATGATGGCAAAATCAGGAAATTGTGGTGATTCGGGGTACAATACGTTGATTAGTGGTTTGTTTGAAAATGACAGGATAGACGAGGCACTGGAGGTCTTGAAAAATGCTTGCGGGAACATGAGGAAGACGTTGCGTGCTGGGGGTTTGACAACTTTTGCGATCGTGATTAATGGATTGTGCAAAAATGGTTATATTGGTAAGGCACTGCAGTTTTTAAATGAGGTGGAAGATGGCCAGGGGGTCACATTGGATGTGTTTGCTTATTCCTCGATGATAAATGGCCTATGCAAAAATGGAAGACTAGAAGAAGCAGTACTTGTTTTTGATAGAATGAGTAAATCTGGTCATAAGCCGAACTTCTGTGTGTACAATGCACTTATAAATGGCTTTTGCTCGGCCTTAAGACTTGTTTATGCTGTTAATTTTTTTAATGAGATGGTAAAGAGTGGGTGTAATCCCAATGTAGTTACTTATAACACCCTCATAAATGGCTTATGTAAAGTGCATAGGTTTGTTGAGGCTTCTTCTTTTGCAAAAGAGATGATAGGGAAAGGTCTTAAACCTGATCCCTTCACTTACTCTGCCTTGATGGATGGCCTTTGCCGGGACAAAAGACTAGATGATGCCCTCAACATTTGGAAGCACATTGTCAATAATGGCTTTAGAGTAGATGTGGTCATGTACAATATTCTTCTTCATGGGCTGTGTTCTGCGGGGAAAGTCACCGAAGCCTTGCATGTTTGGTTAGAGATGAAAGACAAAAGGTGCACCCCAAATCTTGTGACACACAACACACTTATGGATGGGCTTTATGGGGTGGGAGACTGTGAAAAGGCATCAGAAATTTGGACAAGTATAATTGAAGCTGGTTTACAACCTGACATCATATCTTACAACATTGCCCTGAAAGGACTGTGTTCTTACAATAGAATGTATGACGCAGTAAATTTATTGCATGATGCTGTGGACAATAATGTTATCCCAACTGCAACTACATGGAATATACTTGCTAGAGCTGTCGTCCGTGACATGGATATTCTTTCACAATTTAGTTGTGAATTATCTTCATAATGGACCCTTCAACGTATCTCCACAGGTTTATTAAGATTTGCTGGGAAATAGGTACGCTTCTTCTTTTACATAGCTTTTATATACAAAATTTTCTTGTACGTTTTATGGTGAGAGTTTATTTTCTTTTAAATTTTCCTCCTCTATGATGTTGAATTCTCTGCAATTAATTATAAGTTTATAGGGTGGTGAGGGAACTCGTGTTGTGGGGGGGAGGGGGATTTGAGTTGTTCGAGAGGAGGCATGTGATGATCAGGGCATGGTTTACTTCAGGCCAAGGCCTTAAATGTCGGTTTCGGGCACCATTCCGGTGACCGACCGAAACAGAATTTCGGTCGAATTTCGACAGAAATTTCAATCATTTCGGTCATTTTTTGTACTAGGGTCCCCATATTTCAGTCATTTCGGCCATTTCGGTCGAATTTCGATTTTGACAGGATATCGAAATTCGACCGAATTTCGCCGAAATTTGAGGCTGTAGAAATAGTTAGTAGTGTTATTATTTATTTATGGAGTTTGTTGTTATTTCTTTCTTTTCTATAGACCTCTCTGTAATTTACCCTAAGGTCTCTCCCTATATAAGAGAGCCTAGGGTTTTCTGAATAAACATCGAAGTCACGTTTTCCAACATGGTATCAGAGCCGCCCTAGGGCTCTCCACCCACCGCCTCCCTCTCCCCACCCGCCGCCCTCTCTCTCTCTCTCTCCTCGGCGTGTCTTTCGCCGCCGCCTCTCTCTCTCCATCGTCTAGTGCCCCCGCGCCTAGGCCCAGCCATCCGCCAGTGCCGCTAGCGGAATCCAGGCCGCTGCCAACAGCAACCAGCGGCCACTGTTAGTGCCGCTAGTCAACGCCAGCGGCATCCAGCCTGCATCCAGCGGCCTCACGGTCATCCCAAGCATCGCCTCCAGCCCCATAAAGCTGCTGTAGGCATCCAGCCAGCCAGCTCCAGTCGCCGTCAGTCCCAGCCAGTCGCGAAGACATATACGCGACCCGAGGCGGCACCCAACAGGCCGGTTCAAGGGCTGTAAGCCTCTTCTTAGGCGTGCCCTAGTTTCTTCCACATCCATTCTATGGATTTGAGTGCGTAACGTCTACATACGCACTCAAATCCAATGCAGTTTTTGTAGACATCCAGCATTACGTCTACATATCCTAGTTCTTCTCCAAGCGGCAGTATGTCAGAATCAAAAGTTGATATGCCCTCCACCGGCGCATTCAAAGGTCCTGCGCCAATAGTCAAGATGGACGGGTCTAATTACGAGCTCTGGGCTATGCAGTTCATGAGCTTTATGAAGTCGAATGGTAAGAAACATATTCTTACCGAGGATGAGCCCGCGGAGAAGACTGGGATCTATGCCTCATGGGAGGCTGATGATTCCTATGCAAAGGTCTGGTTGTCCGGCACCTTAACGATGGAGATTGCCAACGACGTCCTCCATCAGCCCACTGCTAAGGCAATGTGGGAAATTCTTGCCGCCACATATTCGCAAGTGCGAAATGAGACGAAGATGTTGCAGCTTCAGCACGACATATTCACAATGAAGCAGAGCGGCAGACCTCTCCATTCTCTTTATACATCCCTAAGAGGGATGTTCGAGAAGTTATATAGTATCATCCCTCTGACTGCAACTCCTGAGCAGCAGAAGGCGTTTCGAAACGCCACCATGGTTGGTGTTCTTCTTGCGGCCCTTGACCCAGAGTACGATGCAGCTCGATCTCAGATTCTCGCAGATGCAGTTATTCCTCCAGTTGAGGATGTTTACAGACGGCTTAGCCGCATTCCAGTCTCCTCCAGCTCTTCTACTCCACCTCCTTCAGCGATGGCAGTCTCGCGTGGGAGAGGTGGACCACCATCTGGCCGTTGTCATGGACGTGGCCGTGGACCCCAGGGGAGGGGTGGTCGCTTTAGTCAGACATGCTCCTATTGTCGTCGCACAGGACACTCGGAGGAGACATGCTATTCGAAGCATGGATTTCCAGCATCAGCCCGCATTGCAGAGCACTCTCAGTCTCCACTGACCTCTACTGCAGATAGTCGATTTGACGAACTTGTCGCCCGTCTCCGAGAGATTATGCCACATGCTTCTGGTGATTCGCCTGGTGGTTCCTCAGACATTGCTGCCACTGCCTCTGCCAGTTCTTCCGCAGCCGCAAGCTCCTCAGGTAGATCTACTACATCTCATGATATATCCGACTGGATTATTGATTCTGGAGCCACACATCATCTCTGCCGAGATAGAGGTAGATTACAGGCGTACAGGGACATTCCTCCCGGACGTTCAGTACAGATAGCAGATGGTACCCATTCGCCCCTTATTGGACAGGGGGAGGTTTTCCTGTCCTCCACTTTGCATTTACAGAATGTTCTGCATGCTCCTGAGTTCTCAATGAATTTGCTATCTATTAGTCAGATTACGAAGGATTTGAACTGTCGTGCCATATTTGACCCGTCTTCTCTCATTTTTCAGGACATACTCACGGGCAAGGTGATTGGCTGTGGCTCTGAGCAGAATGGTTTATATAGACTGGTCC
Organism: Ottelia alismoides; assembly: GCA_037367405.1. Lineage (NCBI taxonomy): Eukaryota > Viridiplantae > Streptophyta > Magnoliopsida > Alismatales > Hydrocharitaceae > Ottelia > Ottelia alismoides. Next base: position 17,300 of record JAZKJV010010385.1, read on the forward strand.
GGGATTCATATGCTGGTGTCTCCTCTCATTCGGCTGGACCAGTCTCTCCGTACATTTGGCACCTCCGATTTGGTCACCTTCCGCTTCAGAAAATGCGCCATCTTCTGCCTCAGATCTCTCCTAGTTCTTCGTTTCAATGTGAAGCGTGTCAGTTGGGAAAGCATCACAGGTCGAGCTTCCCACGTCGTCTGAGTCGGAGCAGTAGCTCCCCTTTTGAGTTGTTACATATAGATATATGGGGTCCAAGTCGTGTTCCCGATCATCAGGGACACAGGTTTTATCTTGTGGTAGTGGATGATTTCTCGCGTGTGTCGTGGGTCTTTCTTTTGAAAAATAAATCCGAAGCAGGAAACGTGATCAAAAACTTGATTAATGAAGTGTTCAATGTCTTTTCTGCAAATGTCAAATATGTTCGGACTGATAATGCCCTTGAATTTTGTACACGCCTACTGTCACAATTCCTGTCATCAAAGGGCATTATTCACCAAACCACTTGTGCATATACCTCACAACAAAATGGTGTCGCGGAAAGGAAGCATCGCCATCTCTTAGATATTACTCGTACATTGTTGATTCAGAGTTGTGCCCCTATTTCTTTCTGGGGTGATGCTGTCCTTACTGCTTGTTATCTAGTCAACCGTATGCCATCCTCAGTCCTTGGTGAAAAGATACCTATGTCCATTATTTTTCCAGACAGGGAGTTATTCTCACTAACTCCACGTGTCTTTGGCACTGTTGCTTTTGTGCATCGTCTATCTCCCGGACTTGACAAACTCTCTCCTAGAGCAGTTAAGTGCGTCTTTGTTGGTTACTCCAGAACTCAGAAGGGCTATCGGTGTTATGATCCCACAACTAAGAGATACTTTGTGAGTGCCGATGTCACTTTCTTTGAGTCTGTCATGTATTTCTCTCCTGCAGGTGACCGAATGGTTCCATCCACTACCACTGATGAGATCTATGTTCCTCCACCACCTACATTGAGTACATCTGAGTCTTCCCCTCTGTCTGTCTCCACGCCAGCACCACCTCCACCACCCCCACCACCTCCTCCACCTCCACCCAATCCACGGCCTATCATATCACCGTTACCGAAATTCTATACGCGCCGGTCAGGTCCTGCTCAGACCACACAGCAGCCGATCATCCCGCCTCAGGTATGTTCAGATGGCACTACTACTGACGGGTCAGGTTTGGTACATGTGCAGGATCCTTCAGTTCAGGCTGACACTAGCCCATCTCGTATAGCAGATGACAGTCTTGATGTTCCGATTGCTCTTCGGAAACAAAAGCGGCAATGTGCCGCTTATCCGTTTGCTTCACAGGTTTCTTTTCACCGTCTCACAGGTGATTTTCAGAGATTTGCCACAGCTTTGTCTTCCGTGGAGATACCACGGACATACCAGGAAGCTTTGCAGAATGAATGCTGGCGATTAGCAATGGAAGAAGAAATGAGGGCCCTGCAGTCTCGTGGCACATGGTCTTTGATCCCTGCACCTTCTGATGCATCCGTTGTGAGCTGCAAATGGGTCTTTACAGTCAAATACCATGCAGATGGAACCCTGGATAGGTATAAAGCACGCTTGGTCGCTCGTGGGTTTACGCAAACCTACGGTGTGGATTACATGGATACTTTTTCTCCAGTGGCGAGACATTCTACCCTTCGCATTCTCTTATCTGTTGCTGTAGTCCGTGATTGGAGTATATCTCAACTAGATGTCAAGAATGCATTTCTGTATGGAGACTTGCAGGAGGAAGTCTACATGCAGCAGCCACCTGGGTTTACTGCTGAGGGGGAGAAACAAATGGTCTGTAGACTTCACAAAGCGATATATGGCCTCAAACAGAGCCCCAGAGCATGGTTCCAGAAGTTGTCCAACCTGATTGAGCAACAAGGATTCAAGAGGTCAAATGCCGATCACTCATTGTTTGTTCAGAAGTCATCGGCAGGTACGGTTGTTATTATGGTCTATGTGGATGATATTCTTGTTACAGGAGATGATGCACAGGGCATAGAAAAGGCGAAGGCATTCCTTGGCCGTCAATTTGTCACAAAAGATCTTGGCACCCTGAGATACTTCCTGGGGTTAGAATTTGCGAGGAATGCACAGGGTTTGGTAATGACCCAACGGAAGTATATTACAGACTTCCTGACTGAGACGGGCATGGATGGTTGCAAACCATCAAGTATTCCTATGGATCCCAGCGTGAGGCTGTATGATGGTGATACTGATGAAGTAGATAAGAGGAGATATAGAGAGATGGTGGGCAAACTCCTCTACATCACCATAACTCGCCCAGACATTCAATTTGCAGTTAGCAGGGTGAGTCAATTTATGGAGCAGCCAAGACAGGTTCACATGGACGCTATACACATGATACTGAGGTATCTAAAGTCTTCTCCAAGTTCAGGGCTGCTATTCAGAAAGGGCACGGACTTATCTGTCTCAGCATGTGCAGATGCAGATTATGCAGGATGTCCTAAGGACCGAAAATCAACCTCAGGGTTTGCAGTGTTTGTTGGAGGCTCTTTGGTTTCTTGGAAAAGCAAGAAACAAACCGTTGTGGCAAGGTCCAGTGCCGAATCCGAGTATAGGGCCATGGCTCAAGCCAGTACGGAAATGATGTGGGTTCGCTCAGTACTAGAAGATCTACATGTAGCGGTACCTCTACCTATGAAGCTTCAGTGTGACAATCAAGCAGCATTGTTCATTGCCAACAATCCAGCTTTTCATGAAAGGACCAAACATATTGAAGTTGACTGCCGTTATACTAGGGACTTGATCCAGAGAGGATTGATATCTACTGCACATGTGAGCTCAGGAGATCAGACTGCAGATATATTTACCAAGCCACTGCTCAGAGGACCATTTCAGAGATGTTCGTCCAAGTTGAGCATGATAGATATCTATGCTCCACCTTGAGGGGGAGTGTAGAAATAGTTAGTAGTGTTATTATTTATTTATGGAGTTTGTTGTTATTTCTTTCTTTTCTATAGACCTCTCTGTAATTTACCCTAAGGTCTCTCCCTATATAAGAGAGCCTAGGGTTTTCTGAATAAACATCGAAGTCACGTTTTCCAACAGAGGCCATGCTTCAGGCACTGGGAACGAGGGATTGAGATTGTTCAAGCCCCTTTGGCATTGTAGGTGGCACACTAGCAAGTTCAGGGTGGAAAGTATGCAGGATGCATGCATCTAATTGGGAAGCTGAAATTGGTGGGAAGGTGAGTTTTTGACTTGTTTCCCAGGAAGCTAAGGTTGATGGAACCATGAGAGCTTTGCCCAACGACGATGGATGTCGTGGGTGGTTTGTTAATCATGTGGAGGCAAAGAGCAATGATGCATTTTTGATGGATTATTTTTTCAAATAGCTTGATGAGAGAGGTCTTGGCATCCACAAGTTACAAGACCTAAAAAAACAAGTTTATATAAACTGATTTTGTGGGATCTTTGCTTCTCATCTTTGTGGGGTTTGGGAAAAGATCTTTGAGGTTAGACACATAGAGGGGAATGGAGGTGGGGACTCCACAGGTTGACTAATATGTCAATCTTGAGAGTTCGATATTGATCGTCACGAGGTTGGAGTGTACCGCTTTCCCTCTCACTAACATATCCATAAAGTGGAGGTCAATTTAGACAAGAAGTTAGGTTGGGTTAAGGTTTTCACTATACCTAAAAAAGTGAGTTTGTTGACCTCTAATGGACAAGTAACTACTTTTTGACCTTTTGACTATTCTTGGCGGTGAATTAGAGTTAGAATGCATGCAAGGGAGGGAAGAGATGTTGCCTAAATCAGATTTAGTAACCCGATTGCCGATTAATCCTTAGTCAATGACACGACTGATCGAGTATCGACTATTGAACTCCCTGAATACGGTAAAGTACTCAATAGTGCGGACAATACCAAGTTTTCACCATGAATAGCGAGGACAATATCAAGGTATCAACACAAGACCTACATTTGCTTGGTCTTTATGCATTATGCCACCTAATAGGCATATATCATTATGAATATCAACACAAAGTTTGTTTTTCTTGAAAATGTGAGTCCTTTACTTATTTATTTGCAGATGAGCCTATATAATTTTAGACATCTAGATGCTCTCAATATCTTTGTCCTCTATATAGTTATTGCAATTACGGGTTTGAAGGTGTTATACGCTCATTTTAACTTAATTTATATTTATTTGCGAGATGCTAGAAAGCTCCACCACATCCTCCATGGCAAGAATACTTTTTTTTTAATTTTGCAATGAAATTTGATCAATCGTTTATAGGAGAAGGTTGTTAAGAAAATTATACAAGTGTCCAAGCAAAACTAAGAAAATATGAAAAATGTACAAAATGAGTTAATACCCCTTTCAGATGGAGCATTGATTTTGATCATGCCATCTTGCCACATACAAAATCATGGGTCTTTTAGCTAGGATAATCAGGCAATTGAAGTTCATAGGAGATGCATGGGGTCGTAATTACCTTCAACGACGATATGTAAAATGGTATAACAGTCAATCTCTATGTGCCTCACATTGTCATGGAACACACGGTTAGATTGAGAACAATTGTTTGCACAATAAGATATGTGCAAATACTGCACATACAAAATCATGGGTCTTTTAGCTAGGATAATCAGGCAATTGAAGCTCATAGGAGATGCATGGGGTCGTAATTACCTTCAACGACGATATGTAAAATGGTATAACAGTCAATCTCTATGTGCCTCACATTGTCATGGAACACACGGTTAGATTGAGAACAATTGTTTGCACAATAAGATATGTGCAAATACTGCCTTGCAAGTAGTACAAGTCATATAGCTCGGTGTCCAGCATTAGATCTAATATCCGGATGTTGCTTTTTCTTTCTTAACTGAACATAGATAGATTCTTGTTACGCCAAGCATGGCCTTAAATTTCATGACATATTGACAAAATATCATTGATACTGAGGCATTGCCCCATCTTTAAATCAGCACGTCATTCTTTTTTCTCTTGCTTGTTGATGATATACCGCTGGTGTATTGTCTATATATCACATGTGGGAGCGCTATATTGCCGACAATAAGATTTTTTGCATTTTTATGCTAATGGGGTCATATATCATCCATTTTGCCACACATCGACACAAATCTTTCATATTTCATTCATGGCCATCTAGAGAGCTCATGTCAAGCATTCCAGTGAGCAATCTCGACGAATTGGAAGATCTTAAAGCTTCTTTACCTCGCTGATATCTAATGTGTGTTTTTTCCGCTCTTTGTTTTTTTAAAGATGCGTGATGCAAGAGTCTAACTATTCATTTTTCTCTCTTTCAAAAAAAAACTATTCGTTTTTCTAAATGTTTAATGCGTAAAAAATGACGATTGAAGTCTTCAATCTTAAAATTGTGTTAAGATCTGTTGACATTATTGTTGATAACTTGATATTGTGCAAATATCCATCATTTCTGTGTCAAATCCGCGTTGTTTAGGTTAATGTTTATCATTATATACGCACTTACTTAGGACATTTGATTTGTTTTTTTGTTATTGGCATGGTTGCATGCATAATGATGTTAGAGAATGTAATAGTTGGGTAATTGGATCTCTCCAAGATCCAATTACCCCCACTCATATTTAGTCCTACATAGTCTATCTATGGGACTCCGATTTGTTTGTGGGGCTACCTAAGGAGTCCCACACCTCCTCTCCAGTAACCTTTGAGAAATTCCAATAAAAGATCTGGCCCTTTGATGCATTCTTTCGTGGTTTCATCCTGCTCCTTACGGAGTAGGGTTCCGCGTAAAATACCGGTGTTCTTCCACAGTTTATTTTCCTTTATCTCTGATACACTTCCGCATTCATCATTTTCAACATAATATCAGAGCGAGTCGATTTTGGGGTATTCATTTTTTCATGATATTAAGATTTGTTTCGTTCTTAAAAGTCCTGGGTGCAAAAACAATCATATGTTAGACAGGAGAAGACAACACACAACATTTGCATTCTCAGCCGTCTAGCTTCCAAACGGAGTTCTTATAATTACATTTAGGAGAATAATAACCTGAATTATTCTTGTAGCCTGATTTGTTCTTGTACAGCATGCACATTAGAACCCCATCCCCCATTAAAAAAATATGGCTTCTGGTACTGTTGATATCTAGTGCATAAAGCATGCTCTTGCAGAAAGGATCAAAAGGGCATTCATTGGTTTCATGACTGTATCATTTCTTCTCATCTTTTTCAGTAACCTCCTATGACAGTTTCAGCTCATACACATACTGGGTAAGCAAGGCTAAGAAAATCAATGCAAATGCAACTACCCGTCGCCATTCTACTTCGGGAGAAGAAAGAACTGAATTAGCGATTGCTACACCAAGCAATGCCATCAATGCAAGGTATATGCTTCTCCGAGTCTTTGATCCAGCATTTTTTTGGGTAACCTCCATGACCTTCTGAGCTTCTGCTTGCTTTATAGGCTTTTTGCTGTCTGTCAAATTCTTGAAGAACAGGCCCTCGTTCCGGTCTCTTTCGATTTTATCTTCAAACTCTTCCAGCTCCCTCTCGTTTCTCTCAATCTCCTGTCTGTTGACTTCCACACTCTCATCGAAAGCCTGCATCCTGCCCTCCAAGTTCTCCAGAATCTGCAGGATCACGAACAGATACAGAATTATCACTGGAGCATGCCCCATTACATGAAAATTCCATTAACATGGTTCACAAAAGCACACCCTGGCACTGGCTTCATACAGCTCCTTCAGAGCGCTCTCACCAATCTGATCGAACTCGACATTGGCTTCTTCAGCAAACTGGGTTAAATAAGCTGACCGCTCGTCCAAAAAGTCAGTGAGGCGGACCTTCTGAGTCTGGAGCATGGCGATCCTTGCGAGAATTTCCTGCTTGTGATTGTCCCCATCAGAAGGGGGAGAAGGGGAATCAGAATCTGATTCGTTGGTTCCACTGCTGCAGAATCGGATGATGTGAAGTTTTCTTGCAGAGAGCTTCTTTAAGCGGTTGACCGGAAGACGTGTTCTCGGAGGGAAACAGGTATGAGTTGCCTTAAGGGTATCCATCTCTCTCTCTCTCTCTCGGGTTTTTCTCTCTGTTGATCTGTTGGATTTTCCTATGGTTTCATGAACTTTTCTCAAGGGGGAGGAACTTCTTCACCTCTTGTTTCCACCCGACCTAGAACAATATCCACAACTTTTATTTTTCCTCATTTTTGGAAGATGTGACCATTTGCCACTTGAGCTACCCTGGGCCCATTATGTACCCTACGTTAAATTAGCATAGGGGATCCTTGAATATTACATTGTGCCCCCTCATACCCTCATGTTTTGGTACCAATCCTGGAAATGTAGCAGCTCTGCTCCGTAATAAATTTTCTATCCATTTCATGTAGATGTCAGGCTTCCATGATAAGATCATTGTGATATTAAATTAGGTTATTTGGGGCCAACATTTTGAAATGGGAAAAGCTTTGGACGAAGGATACATGCGTGCCGGAATATCCGAGGAGATCGATCTATTCGGAGATCTTGCTGGTCTGAGATGCTTGCTGTGTATGCGCAAATCATTCAATCTTGGAAGGTTTGTATTATGATCTTTTTGCATTTCGTTTGTAAAAAAGGCAGTAGTTCTGATATCTTCGTTTTAAGAGAAAAACATACGTGTTGAACGTGTAGAACTCTTCACACTCCTATACTGTCTTGAATGTGTTCAAAAATGCGAGATAAATCTTTTGATGCAAGGCAAGAGGAATATTCATCCTGTCCGTCTAATAATCTAATCTGCTTTTTATGTATAATTAACATTCAGCATCCAAGTGTAAAAGGGAGTCAACTTTAAATTTTTGGTATAAAGGGAATCCTATAATGATAAAGCTAGTAAATGGTAAGAGTTTTTTTTTTGTGTTCAATATTTTCACTTGAAGATGGAGATGAAAGTACATTTGGGGCAAAATACCATAGAAGTATCCATGGTTTCCTTGTGGAAATCTCTGTGGTATAGCTGATTCGTTATTCTTGTGGTTAAGGATACAACTTTAAATTCGGATGAATTTAGTAAAAATTGACACCAATATATTTTGTTTGGAAGTATTACAATATTTCTACCACACAAAAGATCAGAGTTCAAATCCCACTCTTGCTGGGGTTGTGTTAAGTAGTCGGCGGCCAACGTATAAAATAGTCGAATCTTTCACCGTGGATTTAAGCAAGAATCCATGTAGCCGACCCTACTTATAGTGAAAAAGGCTTGGTACACTATCGACATCAATACATTTTGTCTATCACATAAAAATACTCCACTTTATACATTTCACTGTAAGATTTTTAATATAATGCATGACCATGAAAAATAAAATATAAGAAGTAAAAGAAGTAAAGCATAATTACTCGTTCACCAAATCTCAATATCTCAATCTCGACGGGTACGGAATATATCGAGACATGCATACTCAAAGGAGTTTGGAGATGGTTGGTACGCATCTTGAGGGTGATTGAGCGGTTACCCTGCATTATAGTACCGTTGTAACAATAGAGGATCCGCTTACTGCCTGGTGTGCTGAGTCGAAGGTCGAGCCCCTCAGTGGTGCTGATATTGAAGCATATAGGTTTCCTAAGACCTAGAAGATCTATGCTAATCTTCTCGTTGAGCCGAGCATCAAGGTCCAGAAATGTAGGAATAATAAATCATATGCGTGGAAAAATATATTTGTTTTTGTTGTGTTTTTGAATGGGATTTTGATGGTTGAATTAGTAATGCCCATGTACGATCTTAAATATTTTCTTTCAGATTCGACGGTCCAGTCTCCTTGTGGAAGAAACAAATATGATATGATATCAGTATAGATATTGGTTGTGTCGTTTTCTTGATGCATGAGAGAATTATTTTGTGTTTATTTTGAATGTGACTTGATTTAATTTTGTGTTATATTTTGTCAGATATGTAGGTAAATTCGACTGAAATGAGGGTTTTATTTTACTTTATTTTATGACTTTACCCATGATAATTTTCATTTTAACATAATTGACCATATATTTTTTATATAGTTATTGATTTCGCAATTTTTGTTATTTTTACATGCTGTTTTTTCTGAAAATTGTAAATTTGTTACTATTTTTTTTATTTTGCAGAGCACAGTATTAAGTTTTTTACACAAAACTATTTGAAGTCACTTTTATATCGCCAAAAATATTAGTTGAAAATGCCAAAATAATTCATATATTGCTAACATGTTTTTTTATTTTGCATAGCACCATACAAAATTCACAAAGAAAATATAAATTTTACGTAATGGCCTTCGAATATACACACAAGAATACCAGATAATGTCGGTTGAAAAGCACTACAACCAATTACACAACATGCGACAAACATCAGTATGTTCTCGGGTTAGGCATTGGGTGGGTCAGCTCGATCCGGCACAAAACTTGATCCAAGTCCAAACTCGAAATTTAGTGGACGACCATGTGCCACAAAATGAGCCAGTATTGATTATCGAGCTAGGTTCAGGCCTGAGAAGGCTCAAACCAACAAGCCCTATAGCCCGACCTATACGATATAATTATATCTAGTATGTTCATGTTCATTACAAGTATCATGTTCTAACTTTCATATCCTTATTTTGAGTGTAGAATAAATGCTTAGACTCATTAATAATCATACCCATTCGCGTGAGTTGAGGACATAATTACATTAATGTGTACGATTATTACATTAATATGCAATAATGGAATTTGTATCATCAAGTGTTAGAGCATGTAAAACTGTAATTAATCAATCTGTGTTGGGTCATAGTGCCCGCATCTACAATAGAATATGTAATAATGAATTGAATGATGGTTTAAGTCACCATATTTTTTCACATTTCTATTCTCAACATACAATTAATGCACGAATTAGTTAGCGTACTTAATCTTAAACATATACACATGTGTAAGAAACAACCAGACAAATGTAAGAAGAATGGAACACGTGATATTGATGTACATAGGTGTTAAATTGGGTTAGCCCGACCTGAACCCAACCCATTTTGTTCGAGTCAGTTTTGAGCTTGGACCTAGAGTTTGAAAATAAAATGAGCCTAAACCTGACCCATTAGCTTATATACTTAAATGGTCTTGTGCTCAAAACCGACGCTGTCCGATGCCCATACCATGTGTCATGGGGACAATCATGATTGTCCCTTGCCAGCACATAGATGGGGTGGACACTTTGTACAGATCATTAGAGACTATCGCGACCGTCCAATTCGTCATCCAGATGATACGACCTTTTTACGAGGGCACACGTGCCCTTTTTTCTTTTCAAAGGGGATGGTCATGATCAACCTCGAAAGTTCCCTAATAAATAGATGGGACAACTCTAGGGTGGTTTTAAGGACGGTTGCAACGTCCCATTTGAAAAATCGTTCTCATCGTCCTCCCCGTTATTGTCTCTACCATTTGCTTGTGCAGATGAATCGTGAATGTATGACACTGCATCATCTCTTTCTGCATTTTATTCAATAATTCTTGACAGTATGAATCTGTTCGTCTTGAGTTGAAAAGCAAGTTTTATATTTTACAACTATTATGAAAAGATCGATTTACTTATAGTACTTTTGACATGTCATGGAAGGTAACGAAGCATCTTCTCCGCATGACTTAATATCTATGAATCAACCTTGAGACTATGGTCCCAAGTGAAACTTACTTGGAAAAAAACACACAATACCAAGGATAAATAATAGAACATTTTGAAAGAAAATATAAAGATACTTAATGACCTTCATGTCTCCTAAAATAACATCTTTGGTAGTCCGCGGAACTAACCTAAAACCACATGTAGTAATGGAAAGTCGGAATGAGCTACTTGTACAAGATAACTATGAAACTGCATTGAATTCTCGTCTACTACATCACCACCGATGATACGAACTTGGAATGATGTACTCGAAGTAAGATGATCCATAGCCCTACATCATGATGGTCCTCTTCGTCTAACAAAAATAGTGATGACCAAGTATGGGTGCTAATCGAACCGAATACATTCGAATTTACCAGGATTCAGATTCAATTCATTATAAAAATTTCGAATTCGAACTCGAATCGAATTTCATACGAATTTGGTAACTTAAATTCAAATTCAATTCATTTTAAGTTTCGGATATTCAAATTCGATTCATTTTATTTCGAATTTGAAATGTTAATTGATGTTTTATAGCTTATATAAATAATATTCTATGAATAATAATATAATATCAATGTTTTATTGTAAAGTTCTAATTTTGAAAGTATATTGCTAAGATAAGTTGAAAAACTATAAAATCAAGGAAAATATCAAATCAATAAAATACATTGGATAAAAATATCTAATTTTTACAATTATTATAGATTTTTAAATCTAATATACTTTTTCTACGATGAAGGAATGCATGAAAACACTATAATTATATGAGCCTATCAAAGAGAGAATATCATTGACGACAAAGCTGAGCAATATAATTACCATTGCATGTTAAAGCAAGATAAGATCAAACTTTATATAGAAAGTTAATACTAATTAATATTATTATTTAAAAGAGTGGGAATTGCAAAAAATAACGTAGAAAGATAAAACCTCTTCATTGAGCGTGAGTATCTTCAATATCAAAAAATTAAGCCGTGAAAATGAAATATATGAATTTTTGATGTACAAAGGAACAACTTACATTATGACGAGAAGAACTTTTATATTACTCATGTGATAATAAATTTCACCTTGACAATGATATTCATCATGGATTGTTCTGCAAGGAAAATCAAATCAACAAAAAAGTAAAGGAGATATATCTAGATAATTTTTAAATCACGATAAATGTTAAGGAGGAATTCAAAGAAGCAAAACCATCATTTTCACATGCTAGGAGAAAGGTCACCATAATCTGTCATGGGTTTTTAGAATCTTTGGTAGATAATGAAAGGAGGAATGGAAAAGATAGTGTAATGACTGTGGGAACATGAAAATAAATGTGTGGATGAGGATTTAGAATACCAATATTAGACATTTGTTTTTTTCTATTAGATTTTATAACTAATATTTTCACTATTTTTATATTCAATAATTAGTCTTTAAATAATAGGATTATACATACATATATGCATATTAAATTGGATATGGCTTAGAGTGCTTTGTATCCTTCCTCGAATTTTTTAATAGCATGCTAAGATTGATTATTGTACTTATAGAAAGTAATAAGATGTAAAGACATAAACTTAAATGTTTGTTATAACCGATGCATGAAAGATACACATCTCTATTTCGTAACATATTTTGCAGTCAAATCACTTGAACTTAGTTATAAAGAGGAAAGGAAGGAGATTGGATCTCATTAGTGGGGTCTGATGTTGCATATACACGTCATGCATTCACAAGTCACATCGGTGTAGCGTGGGAGTATGGAAATCATAGCGGTGAATGCCTCACATGATCAATAATATCGATGAATCCTAGATATGATTAAAAGTTTAAAATTAACCACTTAGTCACTGTAGTAAGTTGATTTGAGAGTATCTTTAATTACTTGCACATGTTATGTCTAGTGATATAATGGAAATGCTAAATCTTTCAATGTAAACTAACTTAACTTTTTTAATACATATTCATAATCTTTTTTACATCTATTTACTTACACATGTCAACATTCTGATGTAATTATGCTATAATCCCTTGTAAAAGAATATTCAGAAAAGGTCATAATCAACCAAGAGTAGTTGTTACATGTATGTATGTAAATATGTATGTATTATATGCATGTATATGTATGTACTATGTATATATATAATACATGGGCACACATATACATATATGTACGTATTTATATAAATACCGAATCGAATTGAATTATTATCGAACGAATTTAGGTTAATTCAAATTCGATTCATTTGGGAATCGAATCCACAAGTGAAATTCAAATTCAGTTCATTTGGTTTTGAATCGAACTTTTTTCGAATTTTTATCGAATGAATCCTGATCGAATTCGAATGATTCAGTTCAATTAGCAGTCCTATGACCAAGGAGTCAGAAGATGGAGGGGTTGTAGCTGGTGTCTCTCAAACACATCTCTGACTTCGAGGCATCATTCCTACATAACATTTTAAAGATAATTATATATAATCAACTGAAATAAAGTAAATTTAATTTTATTTTAGTTATGCATTATATTATCACAAAATCTCCAAGATATGCATCGTAGTTATATATTAAGTACTCATCTACTTTTACATCAAAGTAATATCTATAAATGGTTCTTACAAGTATAATCCTCCCGCTCAGAAAATAATGAGAAAGAAAATACTTTTTCAACTTGACTTGCAAGTGTAAATAATTCATTCATCTGTAGTTGGCCATTTGGTTTAAACTAACACAATCATTCTTATTTTCTCGATATCCAATACATTCAAGACCACTGTCAAATTGTACGGACTCGAAAAGAACGCAACCCATGTCATGTAAAAGTAATTCTATTTTACCAATTATCTAATTTTCATCCCTTACGTAACTAATATTTTCGTCCAATATAATAATATTCTCATAATTCTATCTTGACATATTCATGTTATGTTAACATTTATTATTAAATCTATGACATAAAATATTGTAAAATAAATAGAAAAAAATACATAAATTGATGTGGCTTTTCTAAACTCCACAAAACCCACCTTAGTCTATATATCATTTTATTATCAGTAGGGATGTGCATGGTTTTGGGTTGGACGGGTACTCGACCCGATCCACAATAACTGACCTTAAAACCAATAATATCCAATATAACATTACGGGTCGAGTACCCACTGTGACGTAACCTGTCAAATTCGGACCCCAACTCGATCGACATTGGATACCCATGAAACGAACCGTGAATGCCAGGTGTTTGCCACCCCAATTCTGAGTATAATCTCCAGCATGTGCTTCGACTAAGATTGAAGACGAAGCTTTTGATGGTGCTCAGATTCAAGGAACTACTCTCTGAATCTCCTTCCAGGTGTTTCTAAATCGCTAGGGGTTCTCAATCGGATGTGAACTCCAATGAAGGCGCGTCTACAGGGAAAGTGATCTAAACCAACCAAAGTAATTAGTCGCCGATGCTTCACTGAATGGATGCTCTTCAAGTTGCTTATATCATTGATGACACTTGGGAAATTTGTGCAATATCATTCTTTCCCAAAATCGAATAGCCCAAACGATGCTTTGATTGGATTGTAGCTCAGTTGGTGGTTGATGCTTCATCTTGATGCTCCAGATGAATCGTGCGGATATGCTCCAAGTGAACTGTATCCGAGTAGCGACTCGATGGTGTTCAACTCTAATTGGGATGTGGAACAATGATCTCTCCTGTGGTCCGTGTGCATCCAGATAATGCTATTTGCAAGAGATACAAACAATCACTCTGAGATAAACTTATCTAATGTATAGTAGTGATATGGGGGTACCCACGGGTACCCGTTACCCATTCAACTGATTCGGATACCCACTAGAACGGGTATCCGTTGGAATGTGTCGGATCTACCAATTGACCTAGTGACGACGGGTCCAGGCGGTTCATGGTTGAACGGGTCGGATACCTGTCCTCCATGCATACTCCTAATTTTATCACGGTTGATGTTATACATCTTACACTTTGTATTACATAGAAAGGGACTTGAGATAGTTATTAGTAATAAGATAACATACAATGTTTATATCAACTACACAAATAATGAGACTTACATGTACATAATATATAGTGAAGATTGAGATATGTGTCTTCCATCTAAAATAACATGAATTAAAGTTTTGCAAATTGTCCCATGGTAAAGGGTGAAAAAGTATGTGGAAAATATGAGAAAGGTGTAATTCTAATTCCGGAAGTGATGGGTGCAGGGTGCCTCTGCTTCCCACAGCATCTGCATCAGTCTACTCTCCCGACGGCCATGTCCATGTGCAGCCTCCTCCTCCCGCCTTCTCCCTTCACTCCACCAAACCCCACCAAAACCCTCAACGCCTTCCGCCCCACCCCGATCCCTATTCTCGCCGCCCCTCCTCCTCCGCTCACCCGCCACCGCCTCCACTTCCGTCGCCCCCTCCCCTCCCTCCTCCGCGCCTCCCACAATGCATCCGCCCTCCCCTCAGCCGGAGAGCCCCGCACTCCGAGCCTGGTGGAGTTCCTGACCTCGGAGAGAGTCAAGGTCGTCGCCATGCTCGGCCTCGCCCTCGCCCTCTGCAACGCCGACCGCGTTGTCATGTCCGTCGCAATCGTCCCTCTCTCCGCGTCTTACGGGTGGAGCAAGTCCTTCTCCGGCGTCGTCCAGGTGACCTTTCCATCTCGAAGTTCGAGCCGGATCCTAGTGGTGGTAGTTGAAATGTTGGTGATTTTTAATTGTTTACGGAATTGCCGGAGTTGTAACTTTTGCTGTGAATTTGATGTTGTTTAACACGAATACATGGAAAATAGATTGTTGTGGAAAGAAAGATGGGATAAGAGATGTGTAATATAAATCATAAGGATCACTTCGATTAGTCGTTTCCAGTCCATCTGCTTCTCTATGTTTCCTCGTCCTTTCCACCAATTATGCCCATACAAGAACACGATACTACTTCCCTCCTCATGCTTCCCTTTCCCTCCGAGTTGGTGAATTTAAATGCACCCTGAGGTTCATATAAGCACCATGTGCATGTGTTGGGAGTCTTGCCGCACCGTTAGCAAGTCGAATCAGATATGGTTTTCACAAGTATTGATTTGATTAAAAGGTTGAATGCAGAGGGAGTGAGGGTATAAATGCACGGGGAGGAGGTTGGCTGAGTGCAATTCCTTGCTTGTGGTGTTGGGAAAAGGGTCGTGTGATTGTAAGAGGTTTTCATGTTCTTGTCACGTGCTTAGGACACTTGGGGTTTCCATCGTTAGGCTAGTGTGAGTTGCCATAGCTCTAAATGTGAGGTCGATGCCCGAGGATCGTCTTGGATATGCGGTGATCGTGGGGATATGGATGTTCTTTGGGATTTTGATGTGTTGTTGGTGATGACAGGAATTCTACTAATGCGGAGGTTGCAGACGTTAGAGTTCATGTCTTTGTGTGGGAAGGGTCTCATGGCGTCAGTTGGACAACTGGCGCGATGGTGGCAATTACATGTGATGAATGGATGCTTCTGCGAGGGGGATTGAGCTCATGGAGGTGGACCTTCTTAGCATGCTACGAGAAACGAGGTTCTCGAAGGTGACGGAGCTGGTGATTCATATGATATAATTGGTCTAAAATGTGGTGCCATTGGACCTACTTGGTGGTGACATGTCAACAAGTAGATTGAAGGTGGCAGGAGATCCCATCAGACTCTATCATGAGAGGAGGTAGGGTAACCACTTGGGTAGCGGTTTGGATGTGGTGACAAAGGATGCATCATGTGACAGTAGCTTGGAGTTCAATAAAGGAA
This sequence comes from Ottelia alismoides, assembly GCA_037367405.1. Classification (NCBI taxonomy): domain Eukaryota; kingdom Viridiplantae; phylum Streptophyta; class Magnoliopsida; order Alismatales; family Hydrocharitaceae; genus Ottelia; species Ottelia alismoides. Next base: position 33,707 of record JAZKJV010010385.1, read on the forward strand.
GGTCTTTATTGGAGTTGACGAGACTGAGAGAGCCTGATGTCATTGACAGGATGTGGTGAGTTGATTTTTGACAACGAGCTTTCTATTAGTGATAGAGCTGGTAGTGTATGTTCCAGTGAAGGTTGGTGAGAGGTACATGTCAGGACTTGGGAAGTTGGTGATTCTTCAGGGAAGGTGGTGAGTCAGTGGCATATGTAGAGGAGAGCGGAGAGCCCTTTATAATGCAAAGGTAAGATTGGTGGTTGGTGAAGGCGGGGAGGTAGAAGGCATGGCTTTGAGGCCACCTGAGGTTGGTTGTTGGAGGCATCCTCTTGAACAGATCTTAGGACTATTTATGGCGATAGGTAGGTCTAAAGACGTGTATGTGTTTTTCCTTGGAAGGAGGGCAACTGTAGAATCCGTTTATGATGATTATGGAAAGATCCACTCTTGCTTCAGGTGAATTTGGGCTTTTGATGGGATTCCACCACATCTAAGGAGAGCCCTGCTTAAAACTAGGAGCAATCTGCACGATAAGAGCTAAGTATAATCCGAAGATGAGAAACGAATGTCATTCATGGCCTCTTCTACTTCTGTTGGCAACTACTAGCACAAGTTGAGGCATTGCACTAGGGTAGAGGTGCCAATAGGGGTTGAGTTCCTTGGACCTCGCTGTTCTCGACTCTTGTCAAGATTGTCGTCTGAAGGTGGTGGCTAGTGCATTGTTGGGGGCAGAGCAATGTTACTAGATAATCAGTATTCAGACGTCGGGTCACTAATTAAGGATTAGTTGACAGTTAGGCGGCTAATCAGATTTAGTTGAACTTCAGTAAATTTTGTATTTTTTTATCATTATTTTAAATATATGAATATTTTTATAAACCTTATGTATTTGCATAGCTTGGTCATTTTCAATACTATCGTTAAACATCTTAGATTTAGTTTATTTTAAAAAATCAAGAAAAATAAATTATTGTTTTAAAAAAGTCAGTTGACTATACTAGCCAGCTAATAGAAGTCGATCTGACCAACCAACCATTCCTAGTCGGGTTGTGTACCCTCGTAATCGGCCTAATTAGTCGACTTTTGCAATAATGGGGCCGAGTTAGGTGCAAAATCACAATAGACTTGACTTGCAAAGGGGGGTATGAACACCCACTTAGGAACACCATTGATAAGTTGGTGGCGGAAGATAGGTAATGTGGTGATGTAGAAGAAAGTTGAAGTGGTTGCGGCAAGTTACTTTTAGGATCAATAAAGGTCTTTGGGAGATGCCATATACAAATGAACTGATGTATATTGGCTTCCATGGACTTCTTATGCAGGACATAGAGCCATAGAGACGAAGGCGGTGACATGTGGGGTATGGTAGACATCGGACATGTGTGATTACCATCGATATATTTTGGCATGCCATTAATGAGCCCTTCTACATGATCGTTGACTAGGATCAATGGTGGAAAGGTTGGAAAGGAGGTTGAGTCGCTAGGGTTTAAGTTATTGTCTAGTTGAGGCTATCTTATACTGTTAGGATCGGGTTCTTTCAATCATTCCTTCGTTCTATATGTAGATCTTTTGTATGGCTGCGGACGTGAAAATCGATGTGATACTGAAAGATTCATTTGGAAGGGGGTTGAGGCGAGGGAGTGTTGGAGTATAAGTGTATGCGCCCAATGTGTTGTAGCAGGGTAAATGGATCCTGGAGAAGATCCATTTACCCCCATTCTGTGTTTAGTCCCACATGGACCAACAGTGGGACTTGGAGGCTCTGGGAAGGCTATATAAGGAGCCCCAGACCTCCTGTACTCATTGAGAAAGTTCAATAGAATATCCGCCCCGTTGAGGGCTTCTCCTGTGGTTTCATCCCGCTCCTCACGGAGTAGGGTTCCACATAAAAATCTTTGTGTTCTTCGTGATTATTCTTCTTTATTACGTTATTCCGCTTCCGCTTTCTATTTTATAACATGGTATCAGAGCGGGTCGATTCTCGGAGATTTCAAACTCTTAGTTCTGTTCGAGACTCGATTTTTTTTATGTTGTATTCATGAAAGTTTTTGTTCATAATATGAGTGATGTGCTCTTGAATTTTCTGTATGAGGATTTTTTTTTGAGCAAACTAGGGTTCCTGTTCTGGAACCCTAATCTTGGTTCTCCAAGTTCTGGGTACCGCAGGCGCATCTCTGCCTCCATCCTCAGCAGTACGATCCCCAGGCCTTCAGATCTCGGATCCAACAACCTCTAGGCGGAGGTCTACAACGGCAGATCCCTGCGCGTTGCACAGAACCCCTCTACAGCGCCATGCCAAAACGGCGACATCGCACATCGACAATCGCCTCCAGGAGGAGGTCCCACGCATATCAGGAAAGGGCTGCGAGGCCCTTATCTCCCAGGCGCGCTCCTCGTTTCCCCTTCCAGCCAGTGGCGGCGCACCCTGATCAGACGAAGCCCCAGCCGCTCCAAGCGGCGCCTTTGGCCGTGCTCAATCTCCAGGGGGAATCCCAGCAGGCGACTCCTCGTGCCCATGGGCGGCGCATCATCTTCTGTTCATCTAGGCGGCGGCGCCAGATCTTCTCCTCTTTGCGCGATCCAGCAGCCATCTGTTACAGGAGCCCCTTGCGGCACCCGCACCTCCCTGGCGACAAGCCCTAGCCGCGCAACTGGCGGCGAGTCTTGTGCGCAGATCGCGCAGGCGCGCGCGTGCTCCAGCCGCGCTCCATCATCCCGTGGCGGCGCTCCAGCTGCGCTCCATCATCCCTTCGGCGGCGCGATTCCAGAAAACCCCGAAAGGGGGCAGCGGCTTGTTACGAAGAGGATTCCCGTGGGAACCCTAAGCGGGGCCCACGGCCTTTTATAAAAAAAAAGGGGGAGTTTTTTGTTAGGTCCAAGTGGACCGAGAGAGAGAGATGTAAAAAAAAAAGAAGCAGCTTTTGGGGGCCCAATTTGGGCCGAGAGGTTTTATTTTTTTTTTTTAAAAAAAAGGTGAAAAAGGTGCGTACATTTGAAAAAGCCGTACGCAAGTATTTTGAAAAAAAAAGCCGCGTACAAAGAAAAGTCGTACGCAATTTCAAAAAAAAAAAATGAGTTGCAAAAGCCGTAAAAAAATTGAAAAAAAAAGAGAGACGGCTTAAAAAAAATGATGAAAAGCCGCGAGAAATTTTTTGAGAATGTTTTCTCCCCATCATTGTTGTCTTCTCCCAACTTGGTCGACGTCCATATTTTTCCGACAAGTATGGGAGAAAGGGGGAGTATATATGTAGAGTCACAGGTCTTGTATTCCAGATGCAGATTCAGATTTCCAGACCGATCAGATTCCAGACTCTACGGTTCAGATCCAGGTTCAGACTCGACGATTGTCTTCCGAGTCCTCAGTTTCAGACACGCACGAGTGTGCGGTCATTTGTCAGATGAGCATAAGTTGCCATCTTTTGTCAGAGGTCCCCATCATTCTTCTAGTTGTCAGGCCAGAGTTTTCATGTGAGCCATAGGGACTCCAGAGCAGAGGACCATTCCCTTGAGGTCAAGGGTTTTCATGTGGTATCATAGGTACACCAGAGCAGTGCACCATTCTCTGAGCCAGATGGGAGAGACCCAGTTCTCCGACGAGGAGACTTCAGGCGCAGTTTCAGACTCGATGGTCAGATTCCGAGTCTTCAGTCGACTCACACTCCAGCCCGTTCGTCCTCCTCACCTACACGGCATGAGAAGCAACGTTCTCGACTGCAGCATGTGCGCGTTGGGTTGATATTGTCTGTAGTGTCCTGTAGCGTGAGTTGAGTCTCTTTCTGTTTGTCCAAGCTGAGCATTGCATGCTCCAGCTTGAGGGGGAGTGTTGGAGTATAAGTGTATGCGCCCAATGTGTTGTAGCAGGGTAAATGGATCCTGGAGAAGATCCATTTACCCCCATTCTGTGTTTAGTCCCACATGGACCAACAGTGGGACTTGGAGGCTCTGGGAAGGCTATATAAGGAGCCCCAGACCTCCTGTACTCATTGAGAAAGTTCAATAGAATATCCGCCCCGTTGAGGGCTTCTCCTGTGGTTTCATCCCGCTCCTCACGGAGTAGGGTTCCACATAAAAATCTTTGTGTTCTTCGTGATTATTCTTCTTTATTACGTTATTCCGCTTCCGCTTTCTATTTTATAACAGGGAGTGTGGCACTTACAAAGTAAGAGTAGGTGTGAAGACCCAAGAAGGAAGGAATACTTGGAATTTAGAGGTTGCGATGTGGGGGTAAATGGATTTTGAAGCTTCCTTGAGGGGGTGACATTGTGGGTAGGATTCTGGGGGATGATCGTGGCAAGTGCCCTTCCTAGGATGAAAATGGAGTTCTTATGGAACTAAAGAAGGTGTTGGTTATGTGAAAGGGCTTGATGTATGCATTGCCTCTTGTGAAGATGTTTCTGATAAGGCAGTTAGAAAGTAGGAACGACTTTATATTCTTTATGGATATTAAGGAAGATATTTTCAGGACTCGTGGTAGTAGCAGAGGATATATAGGAAGAGGAGCGTATTGCTAGGTATAGCATTCAAAATATTGATATTGTATCAGTTAGTCTGAAAAGGGTTATATCGTGGATATATCAATGATATAGTGGAAATCTTGGAGATGGTTTAAAATAGTGATTTTTCTCGCAAATTAAGATCATCTTATTTCATAAAACAATATATAACATACAAACACACACTGATTGCAAGAATGTGGTATATTTAACACTTTAATGCACATTATATTGCGCTTATCATTGCACCTCAATGCTGATTGTTGACTATCGATTGTTGAGAGCCTGAGATATCAGAAGGGACTTAAGAAATTTTTATATAACCATTTATAAACATAAAAGGTGTATATTTAGCACCATATAATCCATATCACATTGCATGTTATGTTTAAACAAAAGACTATAGCAAATGATGGTAACGTATATAGATTATAAAAGAACACCATTCATAACAACCATAAATTTTTTGTCTCCATCGCTAGAGGGGGACGGGGGAGCCCTCGTTCCTGGGAGGGTTTAGGAACTGCTCCCCATGCAGGGGTGTGGGGGTAGCACTTTCGACCCCGAAATAGAACTCTAGATCTTTGTGTATTGTCAATATCAGAAGCAGGTAAACAAGATGCAAAATCAAGCCAAAAAGGTGATATCATACATAGATATCGAGGAAATCTTGATGATATCGGTAGATATGTTTTGAAATCCGTTATTTTCTTGTGCGATATGACTCTATATACTGATATCTCATTGATATATTGCGATATATTGGTCGATACCCTGGAAGATGTGCTAATATCGTTACGTTCATATCGTCGATACCTATATATCGACGATATACCATGCAGGGGTGTGGGGGTAGCACCCTCGACCCGAAATAGAATTCTATATCTTTGTTTGTTGTCAATATTAGAAGCGGGTAAACAAGAAGCAAAATCAAGCCAAAAAGGTGATATACATAGATATTGAGGAAATCTTGATGATATCAGTAGATATGTACTGAAATTTGTTATTTTTTTGTGCGATATGACTCTATATATCGATATCTCGTTGATATATTGCGAGATATTGGTCGATACACTGGAAGATATGCTAATATCGTTACCTTCATATTGTCGATACTGATATATCGACGATATACCATTGATATAATACATTATTTCGAACATTGGCTGGGTATGGTGTGGTTCCCTTTGTAGTGCCACTCTTTGTTGAAAAGTTAACGAGTTCCCCTCACTAATCAAATTTATGGACGGGTGGCATCGGTGGAATATGTGTCTAACATATAGGATTGGGAGGGAGAGGACCTTTTCATGGAAAGGGTTATGTCTTGAAGTTAGCATGTGCCAATAACCAATCTATAGTTTACTTTGGATTGTTGTCTAATTTAGAAGGCAAAGTCGCCTCGAAAGGTGAATAATACATGCATGGTTGACTAGGCAAAAGAGACTAGTCACTAAAGACGTTCCACGGGTAATGTCAAGAGCTGTGTGATATGTGATGGGGAGGTCGAGACAATTAATCACCTGTTTTTGTATTTGAGAAGGCAAAGGATACATGGATGGAGCTTGGTATAGAATGGGTGCACTCTCGTAACCTCGTTGGTTTTGGAGTCGTTATTTAACAATCTCTTCCTTCCAACAGAGTGATGTTACTACCAATTGTTGTAGTCTGGACGCTCTTGCTGTCACGCAACGGAGTTCTATTCCAAAAAAAGCATTTTTGCGTAGAAAATGTAATTCGTTCTTCTAAGACTTTGCTCAAGTCTTGACTTGTGTAATGGTGTTATAATTTTTCATAATGAATCCATACAGGTGGACACATTTGCACGTTTCCTCCTGTCTTGGATGGAAATATCTGATATGTGGGGATATGATCCACATTCTGCGTCGGTGCGGGCTGAGATGGGGTTCACATGGGGTGATGTGAGTGGGTCGGATGCTTTGTAGACGAGCGGTGTCAATTAGATGTATAGACAATGCCAAGACCGTAGTGGATAGTTGGCAGTCCTTTGGGCCCTGTGGGGTGAGAGGAATGTAGTGGTGTTCAGAGATGACAGGCACTGTATTTAGAATGTGGTGTATAATGCAAAGCATTGCATGCATTGTGTGTGTCCTTGTGTTGAGATGGAGCTGTTAAAAAGGGTCAATTCCTTGTACCGCCAGGTTGTTTACAAGGTCTTTAATAAAATTATGGATGATGCCCCATACAGGATGATCATCTTCAGCTTCTCCAAAAATATGTATTTCGATTTGGTTTGTATGATGAAATGATTTTCATGTTCAAGTTCCACTATTCTTTGACAGATTGAGCTTCTGTCTTAGAGTAGACGATAGCGTTTAGCCTTTGAGGCTTCTCATTTTACAATGCCATAGCTATCTTGTTCTTCGCAGCAGGATGAACCCATTTTCACAGTTGAGAGACATTAATATCATGACATGTGTACTGGAGAAAGTTTTCTAGTAATTGATATTAGAAATAAAATTGGCATCTTCGTTGCTGGCTTAGATATGGAGTTGAGAGTTTGACTTAGCAGTTATAAATACTTCATTGCAAAGTAAACGTTTGAATCAATTACTCTCTGATTTTGTGATAGCTAATGATGGCAGTCATCATTCCTATGGGGATATTTGATATCCCCTATAGCCGGGGGAGCACTGGTTGATTTCTATGGTGGCAAGTTAGTTATGGCTTGTGGAGTAGCCTTATGGTCATTGGCGACCTTTCTCACTCCTTGGGCTGCCGAAACATCCCTATGGACTTTGCTTGCCATGCGAGTTCTGTTGGGTCTTGCAGAAGGTGTGGCACTTCCTAGCATGAACAACATGATATCGAGGTGAGTCATTCCACTAATGATTGTTTTTGTTGTAGAAATTATTTCAAACAGTGATAAATTTGTGAAACCAATCTAGTGCTTCCGGAAAATGTGATTTCAAATGTGACCTTAATTTGATATTCCTTAGATCCATTTCTTATTAAAATGTTGACATTTTTCATATTGTCGTTTCCTTATAGATGGTTTCCTAAAACAGAAAGATCACGAGCTGTAGGAATTGCAATGGCTGGATTTCAGCTTGGCAGTGCAGCTGGCCTTTTGATCTCTCCCATCATCATGTCAAGAGCTGGTACCTTTGGGCCTTTTGTTATTTTTGGATTGTCTGGATTTCTTTGGGTCTTGATGTGGGTTGCAGCAGCTTCAAGTACACCAAGTCATCATTCTCAAATATCTAGATATGAGCTTGATTACATCCTTGGTGATGGTAATCATGACGGCAATGTGAAAGTAGCTTCAAAGACCATGGTCGTTCCTCCTTTTAGAAAGCTACTTTCAAAGATGCCCACCTGGGCCTTGATCTCTGCGAATGCCATGCACAGCTGGGTAATGGTTTTCCATGGAATTTGCTCTGTTTGAATGGTAGAATATATTGAACTTTTTTGCTTGCCTTCCCTATGTAACATTCATTTGAACACAGGGCTACTTTGTCATCCTCTCATGGATGCCTATTTACTTCAATATGGTATGGTTATCTTCTGCAGCTCCACTTATAAATATACTAAATTAGTTCTTCAGAAGAAGATGATCTGACAACTTGTGTCTGATACAATGGTTGATGCAGATTTATCATGTTGATCTGAGGCAAGCTGCGTGGTTCAGCGCTTTACCTTGGGTTATGATGGCTGTCTTAGGTTATGCAGCAGGTGCTGTATCTGATAAGCTCATAAAGAGTGGTTCAAGTATCACGGTTACACGTAAAATAATGCAGGTAACTGTACAAGCTTACAGATCTCATTTTCATTCATTTTCTCTTGGCAATCATGAAGTTCTTTGTATAAATCTTTTCTAAAAGCATATAATATGGGTGCACTAAGCAAAATGTCTTCGTTTCTGTTATCTAAAGACGTCTCTATTGACCTACATTCGAACAGGACTACGTATGGTGCTGTGAACATATTCATTGGCATCTCACCATTTGTAAATGAGAATGAATGTATTTAAATTAGTGTTCTCTTCGTGTAAAATGAAAGTCAGAACTCAATGATTTTTACTCCTGAAATCGGTCTCTGTTCCTAGCCGTAACATACTAGAGATGGTTAGTTTTTCATTTGAACAGAACACTCATCCCTACCGGCAAGGTCAAGATTGCCTAGCATTATCTGTGTCAATTATTATGGATAGATGTATAACTTGTAGAGATTAACACATTTTCTTCCCAAACTAGTTTTGACATCAGTACATTGATCGTGGATAATAGTTTGATCTTGTTTACTGGCATAGCAGTCCCCCAAAAGTAATGCAATTTTTCCTTTCCTGCAGTCGATTGGTTTCCTTGGCCCAGGTATTTCTCTTATTGGATTGAATGCAGCGAGATATCCTTCGACCGCATCTGCTTGGCTTACCACAGCTGTCGGTTTGAGTTCGTTCAGCCATTCTGGATTTCTTGTTAACCTTCAGGTGATTAATATTGCTTAGAACAAATAGAAACCAAGACAAAGGCATCTGCTTTTGATTAGCCTCCTGATCTTTTTTTTACCTTGTCAATAGGAAATAGCTCCGAAATATGCCGGTGTTCTACATGGTACTCTCGATTCTTATTCCTGCATTTGAATCTTGTCTGCTAGTTACATTCTTCTCCAATCTAGCTGACAAGCCTTCTCTTTTTTTGCATCAGGGATGTCGAATACAGCTGGTACTTTTGCAGCCATTCTCGGGACTGTAGGAGCAGGTTTTTTCGCAGAAAGAATGGGATCTTTCCGTGGATTTTTAATTCTTACATCACTTCTTTATTTCATCAGTGCTCTTTTCTGGAACATTTTCGCAACTGGTGAGCATGTAGAATTCGATGAAATTACTCACTGACCACAACAGTGACAACTTTGTATCCTTGTAAAATCAGATTCTCCCACAGGCTGTTTTTCGTGTCAGCAATCTTATAGCGACCGGTATTTAAGAGCGGGGTCTATTCGCAACTGGGATAACATTGGTGAACTGCCCTGATTTCCAGGGGATCTAGAATAATGATTCTCTCACCCGTCTAGTAATTGGTTTACTGTGTGAATCAAGTTAACCTCTATACTTAATCCAGCGACCAAAGCGAACAACATCTCGCATCCGTGGCATTTGAGGCTGAAGTCCTAAATTGCTGTAGAACAGAACATTGCATTCATAGTGAACGTCCACTCTCGATTGGGCATCAATGATTGGAATATGGTAAAATGGAGTTCATGTTGATAATGTCAAATAATATTTGTACTGGATAAGTCAAATAACTAATATTAGTATGGAAGAAAAGAGTGATGAAAATAGAAGAGCTGATTGAGATGGAGTAAAGGTTATGTACAGCAGATTCCTTTAGCATGTGGTTTAAGACCTACTGGATAAAGGGCTTACTTCTTTTAGGTAAACAAGCAATTTGCTTGTTTTAGGGATCGGAGGAATCGGATATCACTAAACAAGCAATTTAACTGTTCCATCTTTTTGACCCATATAGGACAAGGAAGATAGGTAACTAATATATTACACATCTTTTTGACCCATATAATTTTTCTTTCTTCTTTCCATCTTCCAATATCCAAACATCCAAAAAAAGCATCTTAGTCCATTTCTTTCCCCTTCGATAGAAAGCAACAATATATAGAAAATAAGGATGGATGATTCATATCAGTAAATGCATCATATTTGAGGACTAGAGAAGGTGTGATCTAACTCAGTCTGAACGAACCTATTCAAATTCGATCTGTTTTTCAAGGGTTCTGGTCCAGTTTCATTCAGCAATTTCAAAACGATATTTAAATTTGATTCGACGAAATCCCCATTACGATAGAAGTGAGTCTTTGGTCCTCTTACGAGTCTCACCTGCCTAGGATGGATGCTTTTGTATGCCTTATAAGCTGCTGGAAGAGAATAAGCGGACCCATAGATTCTCTTAGTCGAGCTGACATGCACTAATGTGCTTGCACACTTCCGAATGAGAGGACAAGGAAGCCAAGCTGCTGCAAGATTATATAACGGGATTTTTACAATATACTTCTCTTTGTTAGCATTAATGGGACTTGTTAAAATTTGACATTTTTCCGTCCAAACTCTCATATTTGGAAATGGTGTCCCTCATTTCCCTCTGCTCATCGCCCACGTCCTCTTACACTATCAGCCTCTGCCTTGACCTTCTCCCTGGAGGACTACAGAGAGTCCGCTCCCACCACCACATTCCTCCATTCGCCTTTGTACCTCGCCTCAAGCCCCATTGCTCATATCTCCGTTCCTCACTGTCAGGGGCAGGTGCTCCAGTTGCACCCTTCTTTTCCCATGAGAATCTCAAGAGCACTCAATTGGGGAACCAAGCGGTTCAATTGATTGAGAGATGGCATCTCCATGAAGAGTGTTCAATATGCTGCTTAATTCTAACAGCGCATATAGTCTGTCATCCTCGATTACTGAGACAGCATTGTCAGGCTCATCATTAATGGTCTCGTCCATTGGAAGCAAAGAAAAAAAAGGTGATTCACAGGTTGCGACATTTCATCCAGCGACAACCACAGCAGTGGTTTGCGACGACAACTGGAGTTCCGTTGCTCATATTTATATGCACATCGTCCTTCCTGGGATCCAACTCACTGCCTCCCCACCGATGACCCCCAGCTGAAGCAACGCCTCAGTTGCCACAGAGAAGAGACGCATAAAGAGATATGGCAAAGCAACTACAGCCTACTCACCTTAACTACGTTACCACGCACTGCTAAGTTTTGTGCTAATAAAACTCAGCAGAGGATATATAGATTTCCAAGGGAGGTTCAATTCTCTATATTAAAGATCCTATTTAGAACAAACACTGAATAATACCCATTTTATAACTTTGATTAATGCCTTTTATAAAAAAAATTCCACAATGCATACTAAAAATCATTTCTCATTTCAACGAGTCATATATCTATATTAGATGATTGTACCGTTGACCAGTGTAGATTGATTGATATTATTCCCCTCTCAAAGGAGGTCTATATGTGTTGATGAGTCATATGTTCATCTATCCAATAATTACATCTTAAGCTAAAACAATTAGTAAATACATGCAATTCATAATTTCATCATTCTATAATAACAACCCACTATTTGTACAAAAATCCCATAAAAATACAAAACTCCAAAATTCAAAGGAAGAGGAAGACTGTATCGAATGACTGATGAATAAGTTATGAATAAATAATATGCAAGTATTGTTTATGATGCCTAATTAGGGGTATTATTGGAGCGGGCACCTAATCCATTCACTCGTGACCACCCCAATCCATCATTATTGAGTTATGGTTCGACTCAACCCATTCCAATGGGTGCCCAATTATAATGGTATCTAAATTTTTTGAATTGATAACTCGTATTTGTGGGTAACCCCGAATATCCTTTCCAAGAAAAAAATATCATGTTATATTTCACTTATGTTTATTTCAAATCAAGTTGGTCGATCATCCTTCCTACACTGATTGATCGACCATGATCTACTGATAACCTTGATAGATCGATCTATTTTTTATTGGTCAATTTGTCTTGATTGATCGACCGACCTTTGTTGATGGATTGATCAAACTTAATCGATTAATCGTTATTTTTTGATCGATCAAGAATTGAATTCCAATGGTTATTCATGATCGATCAAATTTGATCAGTGATCGATCGGTTTTTGATTTTGATAGATCATCAAAATCCACCTTATCGATTATCAAAATATTTTGATCAATCAATTTATGTTTTAAGAATATTTTTGAAGGATATTTCATTTCCACATTTTGCCTCAATGGTTACTTTTTAAAAGCCAACAACTATGTGGACTCTAGACCTCTAAGTATGACCTCATACCACATTGTACAACCCATAACATCAAGAACCATCTCTTCTATCTACTTTCTACTCTATTCTCTGAGAGAAATTTTTATTAGAGGTGTTTTATGATTTACGCTTCATGCCTACTGCTCTAGCAATCTGCGATAATCTTGTTAGCATGGATTGAGGTTTTTATAATTTTTTTGCAAGTTTTTTTAATTTTTTCCTAGCTGAAATAGTTTATTTGATGTAATAAGATAGTACAGCTATATTGTTAGCATTTTTATACATACACGAGAGTGTATGATAGAACTTGAGCAAATCACAACTAATCATAATCAACTTAATTTTAAAATCAAATAAAAATGCTTGTGATTACTGCATAACTATAATCCTTTAACCTTTATCCTTAATTTATTAAGAGAACAAAGAATATAATATAAGAATCACTTATCCCACCTTACCTTTCAAAATCCTATTCTGTCAAGAGAACACATTTGAAGAATAAAATATATTATTTTTTAATTTCTTTATCTGTTTTCCCTTGTTCGAACATGCTTATAGAAAAAGTTGTTATTCCCTCTCTTTCTCCTTAAATTATTCACGTTGCTTTATTCATCAAATCATTAAGATTGCACTCCCAATCATGCCATTTTTAATCAAACATATTATAATCATTATTCAAACCCTGATCAGTCTCAATGAAATGACCACTACAATAGAATGGGATCGTAATATTATTTTTTCTGGAAAATCTGTCACTATATCATCATATCATCTGTTGATAAAATATAATGGCTTAAAATTTTTAACTATTCATCATTAAAGATTGAGCTTATAATGACTTAGTAAAATTTCGAAAATAGCAATGGAGAAGCAATGCTATATGCATCGCACTACCAACCGATATTGCATACATAACGAATTTTAAGAAAAATAATTTCTAACGAATAATATCATCCCTATATATATTTAACATCATATGATTTAATGAGGATAAAAAAACATCACTATAGATAATTAATGTGTTTACTTATAGTGGATAATTGCTAAGTTTTAATATGTGATTCTAATAACATGGAATCATGGCCATCAGATCATCCAAGTAGATCGATGTAGTTGGCTTCATGGGAACGTAATCAATGAGAATGGAGTGAAAGAAGCATGTATATGAAGATGGGGTACCTGATCATAGTTTTCCATAAAATAATTGATTATCGCAAATAATTTTTTAGCGGTAATTTCAAATTCAAATTACTGTCTTTATTTGCTTCGTTAAGATCCAACCATTTAGGGATGAAAACGGATACGGATATATCTGAATATCCGCTTACCGTATTCGAAAAATTATCGGATACGGATAACCGTATCCGAATATTAATCGAATACGAATCGGATATGGATATAGGTTACAAAAATTTCCGAATACGGATATGGTAATAGCTTGAATATTCGGATTCGGATCCAGATATCCGAATACAATATTTAATATTATTTTATATATTAGTTTATATAATATAAGCTACAACCTTATGCTATTATATTAGTATTATACATTATATAATACAATATATTAACGATATTAATAAATTTCTATTTCTTTGGGCATGAGCGCTAACAAAATTTATGAAATCCTATACTCTTTTTGCTTCCGGTCAAGAATACATGTCACGTCGACACTCCCTTTTGTCATGACGCAACTTATTTATATTTCGTTGCTATTTTAAAATCATTATGAACTTTGATAAAAAATCAATTCATATTCGTATGTGGTTTTTATTCAATTCGTATTCGGGTTTCATGTTTATTGGATCCATATTGGGATTTCACTCTTTATTCGATCCGTATTTGGATCCGCTCTTTATTCGATCCATATTCGGATCCGCTCTTTATTCGATCCGTATTCGGATTCGATAAATATCTGATTCGGATTCGGATCCGTATTTTTACGGATATGGTTTCCATAATGCATATCCGAATCATATCCGTATCCGTGTTTGTATTCGATATAGATGAAGCGAATATGGGTATGAAAATAGGCATATCCGATCTGTATCCGATCCGTTTTCATCCTATAACCATTCCCGACTGTTATCCATCACCAACATTTATAACCTCAACCTCAAGGCAGAGGGAAAAATCATCTGGGGCGAATTTTGGCATAATGAGCTTGCTTTTCCTCAAGTTCATTGCTAGCTCAGAAGTTTTCTCAAAGACGTTCAAGATGCATCTCACCTCCTTTAGCGATTTTTTTTGAATTTTTGCAAAAGAAAAGGAGGTCATCCGCAAAGAAAAGATGCGACGACACCAAAGCTCCTCCCATGCGCATAGAGATGATATTCTCTTGCATAATAGCAATCTCGATCAACAAGGAAAGTGTTGTTAACAGGATAAACCAAGCATATAATAAACCGTAATCAAACGGATTCCAATGGATTGACAGATCAATATTACATATTATTAAGATTAATAACATGCAAATCCAATCCATTATCCGATTACAATAAACAAGGCAGAAGCAATTAATCAGAGGGAAACAAACAAATGGGCGTGATCCAGAAAAGGGCAAGCAATAAATAAATTGCGGCAGACAAAATACAAGAAATATAAGGTTAGATATCACAGAAGCGTCCATGAAATGGACTGTCCTTAGAGAGGATTTCGCCCCCACAATACCGGTGCGTTGGGTACTGGAGATCCGCTCCCAGGATACGACGGTTCACGATCGTCGTCCGCGCACACCGATGAGATCGTCCTCGAAAGCACCTCCGAGAACTTGCAGCCGTGAAGAAACAGGTTGCAGACGCGTGAGAGAGAGCGAAAGTGACGGCGGGTGGAGATTTCTTGCGGGTGAAGAAAAACGGCGTCGGGTGGGGGATATAAAAAGAAGGGCTCGCGTGCCCTAGCGCACAGTCCCTTCGGTTTCCGAAAACGCCCCTCAACGGTCGTGTCCTTTCGGATTCCAAAACTGCGGCTAAGTCGAGCCGTTTGGATCAAGTCCGATTCCTAATGTGATAGCGATTAAATTAATTTGTCTGATTAATTTAATCGATCAGCCAAATGAAATCCGCAGCAAAAGTATCGAGATCCGAGATCCGAAATCCGAATTGACTCTCCCGAGCCCGAGCCCGAGTCCGAGCCGGTGCCGGAGCCGGAGCTGGAGACGGTGCGAAGCGGAGCGCGCGCGCGCGTGTGGTCCTCCATTCCTCCTCTCTACTATTGCTACAAGAGCTTGGGGTGTGGACTCATATATAAGTCCATCAAAAGTTTAATTAGATCTCTAAGGTATGGTAGTAAACTTCCATCCAAACTCAAACATGTTTCAAATTTGGGAATTCTCAACTTTCCCTCCAAATCATTTGTTTTCCCAATTGAAACCAAATTTTTGTCAATTGTAATTAATAGGTTTTCCAATTAAAACCTAAATACTATTTTTAATACAACAATCCCCCACGAATTCACCAATTTGAAAAAGAGATTCAAAAGGAATTAAGAGACTTCTTTCGGCTGCCCACACTTTGCTTTCAGTAAAGGTACCTTCCGGTTTGAACCTCTACCTGAGTTCACTACTTTCACTTTAATAGGAACGAAGTGAACTACGTCTTGAACTTGATACCTTGGTGTTAAAGTATACGGTAGAAACAACAAAGCGTTGTTCTTGGTGCAATCTTCAGGGTTGATGCTCTTAAAGGCCATGCACCCTTATCCTATTTTATGAGTGTATTCAGGAAAGACTCTCTTCCTTTAACTGCGGCCCACAGTAACACTCACATAGGTGGTGTTCTCCAAGGATGCACTGCTAACATCCTTCCCAAAGGCTTGAACCCATTCAGAGCCTACGCTCTTCCTAAACTTGCAGCTTAAATGGCACTCAGGCTTCCAGGAATAAGACACTCATGCTTACGCATTAAGATTAGAGTGCCAACCAGTCCTCCAAACAGCTTGCTATTACCACATTGAACCTACTTTGCGGGATCTCCACTCAGATAGGTTGGGTTGCTACTGTAAAGGAACTCCCAGTGGGTCTCAGTCCCATCCCAAGTCTAGACTTTAGGACTAAAGATCTATCAAGTCCCTTAGTCAACGGATCTGCCGTGTTGTCTTTGGATCCAACAAAATCTACAGCCAACACTCATCGAGACATCAAATCTCTTAACGTCTTAAGTCTGATTTGTATGTGTCTCCTTGTTTTCTGATTGAACTTTGACCTCTTGATATTGGCAATTGTGGTCATATTATCACAATGTACCGAGATCGCAGGAATAGGCTGACCTACCATTGGAATTTCAAACAGAAGTTCCCTTAGCCATTCAGCCTCAATTCCAGTGGTGTACAAAGCACATAGCTCGGCCTCAAAGGTGGATCGAGCTAAAATGGTCTGCTTCACAGACTTCCAGAAGACTGCACCACCTCCAAGGGTAAATACATACCTTGTAACACCATTACTCCAGACTCCTCTATTTTCCCTATCCAGCTTTCATCACTGTATTCTTCTAGTATAGAAGGATGTCTACCATAATGCAAACTAAGGGAAATAGTTCCCTTCAAGTACTTCAGTACTCGATCCAGAGCCTCCCAGTGAGTACGGTCAGGACAACTAGTTTATCTACTCAGCTTTGCTATCGAGAATGAAATATCAGGTCTCGTGCAATTTGCAAGATACATTAAACTTCCTATCACTTGTGAATGCCTTAGCTGGGCTACAGATAATCTACTTTTATTCTTAAACAACGTTTTGGATGAATCAAAAGGAGTGCTTACAGCTTTGCAATCTTGATATCTAAATTTCTCAAGTACCTTCTCAACATAGTGAGATTGAGAAATTACAATCCCATCAACTGACCTTGTCAGTTTGAGACCCAAGATCACATCAGCAACACCCATGTTCTTCATCTCAAACTTGCTACTCAAGAAAGCCTTAGTCTCATTAATAATCCTCATATGTGATCCGAACAACAATATGTCATCAACATATAGGCACAAGACAATACACTTATCACCTTTCACCTTGGAATATACACACTTGTCGGATTCATGAACCTTAAAGCCACATGACAGAATAGTCTTGTCAAATTTTTCATGCCACTGCTTTGGTGCTTGTTTCAATCCATAAAGGGATTTGATAAGCTTGCAAACCTTTCCCTCATTCCCGGGAGTCACAAGCCCATCAGGTTATCCATATAAATCTCTTCCTCAAGATCGACATGCAAGAAGGCGGTCTTCACATCCATCTGGTGGATAGAGAGATCATATAGATGCCAATGCTATGAGCATCCGGATTGTGGTCATCCTAGTCACAGGGGAATAGGTATCAAAATAATCGATACCTTCCTTTTGCCTAAAGCCCTTGGCAACTAATCTGGCTTTATACTTTTTAATTGATCCGTCAGGTCTAAGCTTCCTCTTAAACACCCACTTGCACCCAATGGTAGAGCACCCTTTGGGTAAATCAACCAACTCCCAAGTTCCATTGGCCATAATGGAATCCATCTCAGATTTGATAGCTTCCTTCCATTGTTTTGCTTCAGATGAAGCCATGGCTTCCTTGTAACTTGGTGGATCATCCTCGATCTAGTAGACAACGAAGTCACTACCCAGATCCTTGGCTATCCGAGGTCTTTTACTCCTTCTTGGCTCAATATCTTCAGAAAAATCATCGGGTTCAGGTTGAGTCTCAACCCCCACATTCGTTATCCTTTCCACTTGATCTGGAATAGATCCTGATGTAGAGGCGCCCTCAATGGTCAGATTCTGAGGAATCCCAGTCTTCAATGGGAAGACATCCTCAAAGAAGGTAGCATCACGGAGTTCAACAATGGTGTTGACTTCTATGCCTGGTATCTCAGACCGAATTACCAAGAACCTATATGCATAGCTATTTTCTAGGTAACCTAAGAAGACCGCATCAACAGTTTTAGGACCAAGTTTCTTTCTCTTGTGTTCTGAGACTAAAACCTTAGAGAGACAGCCCCACACTTTGAGATATCTTAAACTTGGTTTCCTATTTCTCCAAAGTTCAAAGGGACACTTTTCCATATGTCTTGGAGGCACCCTATTCAGAATATGGCAAGCCGTATTCAAGGCTTCTCCCCACATATAGATTGGAAGTTCAGAACTCTGTAAGAGAGCATTGATCATGTCAGTTAAGGTTCTATTTTTCCGTTCTGCTATCCCATTTGATTGCGGTGAATATGGGGCCATAACTTCATGAACTATGCCAAAAGATTTGCATTGTTCATCAAATAAATTAGAGGTATATTCACCTCCTCTATCTGATCTAAGGCGTTTAAGTACTTTTCCTGTTTGTATCTCAGCCTCATTCTTAAATATAAGAAATTTCTCTAAGGCTTTATCCTTGGTTTTCATTAGATATACATATTAGTTTCTACTGCCATCATCTATAAAGGTGATAAAGTATTTCTTATTGTCTCGGGTCAACACACCATTAAACTCACAAATATCCGTGTACACTAGATCCAAGATCTCACTATCTCTAGAGACAGACTGAAAAGACTTCCTAGTATCTTAGCTTGCACACAGATTTCACATTTTTGAGTTTTATCAATAGTGTGTTTAGGGATCAACTCTAAATTCATCATTCTTTTAATTGAATTTAAGTTTACATGTCCCAATCTACCATGCCACAGATCACAAGATTCTAGTTTATTCACAACATGAGACACAGAAATAGAACATTCAGTACTCAAAACATTCATTTCATTAATGTTTACTGAATCACATCTAATTCTAAATAACAAAGCAAAATCAGCCAAATAACATTTTCCATAAAAAATGCCATGTCTCAGAATGACAACTTTATTATATTTAAAGTTTAACTCAAAACCATTTCTAACTAAGATAGAGCCAGATAACACATTCTTCTTGATGTCAGGAACATGCAGCACCCTATGCAACGTCCAGACACGTCCATAGGAAAACCTCAAGTTGAGTTGTCCCGACCCTAGCACCCTGGCCGCAGAATCGTTCCCCATCTTCACAGTCCCACCGCTGCAGGTCTGATAAGAAGAAAACAACGTTCTGTCAGAATATATATTTACATTGGCTCCCGTATCCACGAGCCACTCATTTGGATCATGGATAAGGTATAGTTCAGGTTTTACAAAGACATACCCTTCGCTAGTCCCGAGTCCCATAGTGATCATGTTCACTTGTGGACTCCCGTCTGCAGCCTTAAGTTGAGCCTTCAAGGACGGGCAATCCTTCTTCCAATGGCCAACCTGATTGCAGTGCCAGCAGGGTTTATTCTTTGTCTTTTTCTGGATCTTGCCCTTTGGTTTCATTTTATTTTTATTAGGACCCTTTCCCTTCTTATCCTTGCCCTTCGAGGTCATGAAATTTACCTTAACCTAAATATCAACATGCAACACATGTTTTTGTTTTCTGTGTTCCTCCTCTATGGCAATCGCTACCATCAAGTCATCCATAGAAATCTTCCCCTCTCTGTGTTTCAGGGTCATACAGAAGTCTTCGCACGACTTGGGGAATTTTTCTATAATGCACATGACCTGAAACTTCTCTGGAAGTTTAATTTCGGCATCCTCTAAACCATGGAGCAGGAGTAAAAACTCGTGTGCCTATTCAGAAACTGACTTTCCCTCGACATGGAAAACTTCAAAAACTTAGCTACGGAGTATTTCTTAATACCGAGGTCTTCGGTATTATACTTCCGATCCAAGTCTTCCCATAGCCCCTTCGCAGTCTGTGTAGACGAGCAGTATACGTCAAACAACGTGTTGGACAGAGCCAACAAGATGCAACCATGACATATACGGTCGCGTTCCTTCCACGCAGATTGCGCCTTCTGGCTATCGGGTAAGGGGTTTTCCATCTCCACTGTAGGACAGTCGGTTTCAAGCATCGAGATTAACCCTATGGTGGTTAACCAGATCTTCATGCGTTGTTGCCAACGCTTAAAGTTCTGTCCACCGAATTTTTCAAGCATACCCGTCATATCTACACTCGATTTAAACACTGTTTCCGATATAGTTTTGTAATCGGTTCCGGAAATCCTCTCTAAGATTGTTGTTAACAGGATAAACCAAGTATATAATAAACAGTAATCAAACGGATTCCAATGGATTGACAGATCAATATTACATATTATTAAGATTAATAGCGTGCAAATCCAATCTATTATCCGATTACAATAAGCAAGCCAGAACCGATTAATCAGAGGGAAAAAAACAAATGAGCGTGATCCAGAAAAGGGCAAGTAATAAATAGATTGCGGCAAACAAAATACAAGAAAGATAAGGTTAGATATCACCGAAGCGTCCATGAAACGGACTGTCCTTAGAGAGGATTTCGTCCCCACAATACCGGTGCGTTGGGTACTGGCGATCCGCTCCCAGGATACGACGGTTCACGGTCGTCGTCCGCGCACACCGATGAGACCGTCCTCGAAAGAACCTCCGAGAACTTGCAGCCGAGAAGAAACAGGTCGCAGATGCCTGAGAGAGAGCGAGAGTGACGGCGGGTGGAGATTTCTTGCGAGTGAAGAAAAACGGCGTCGGGTGGGGGATATAGAAAGAAGGGCTCGCGTGCCCTAGCGCACAGTCCCTTCGGTTTCCGAAAACGCCCATCAACGGTCGTGTCCTTTCGGATTCCAAAAATGCGGCTAAGACGAGCCGTTTGGATCAAGTCCGATTCCCAATGTGATCGCGATTAAATTAATTTGTCTGATTAATTTAATCGATCAGCCAAATGAAACCCGCAACAAAAGTATCGAGATCCGAATTGACTCTCCCGAGCCGGAGCCGGAGCCCGAGCCGGAGCCGGAGCCGGAGCCGGAGCCGGAGACGGAGCGGAGCGGAGCGCGCGCGCGCGTGTGTGGTCCTCCGTTCCTCCTCTCTACTATAGCTACAAGAGCTTGGGGTGTGGACTCATATATAAGTCCACCAAATGTTTAGATCTCTAAGGTATGATACTAAACTTCCATCCAAACTCAACCATGTTTCAAATTTGGGAATTCCCAACTTTCCCTCCAAACCATTTGATTTCCCAATTGAAACCAAATTATTGTCAATTGTAATTAATAGGTTTTCCAATTAAAACCTAAATACTATTTTTAATACAACAGAAAGTGAGTCCATCATAATGACAAAAAGCAAAGGACTCAGTGGATCCCCCTGACAGAGTCCTCTAGTGGAAGCGAAATAGCCATGAGGGGAGCCATCCACCAGAACAGAGAACATAGGTGTGGAAGTACAGTTACGAAAGCACCTGATCCATTTATCAACGGGCTCTGGGGACCTTGACGCTTTTGATCCTGGTAATAGAAGCGCTCTGCCTAGTTCGTAGCTTCTCGTCATTGCACCTCCTGTAGGGAAGCCGAGAGCAGGGAAACCCCTTAGCTTCAAACTTTCCAAGATAAATTCGTGGTCGAGCGAGTCAAATGCCTTTGTCAGATAAATCTTGATACAATCTTTTAATCTATTTGCCTTGCGATCGAATCCTTGCAACACTTCCTGGGCGAGTATGATGCAATCACCCATGTCAATGCCTTTGATGAACGTCGTTTGGTTCGAGTTATCAAACCGGGGGCGAGGAGACTGGCCATTTCTTAGTGTAAATTGCCTCTCCAACAGCCGAGGCAAATAGCCTCTCCATCCTTTTTATGTATTATGTAAATAAGGTTGACCTTCATGTGATTTTTTTAGGGGTGGCGAGGAGATTGGTAGCGATTTGCCATGGGTTCTTTTGGGCTCACTACGTTTCGTCGACACTGACCACAAGATGGGTCGGATCCAAATTGTCTTGGTGAGAGGTCATTACCCCTTTCCACATAGTAATAGGTATGGGTGTGTCGTTACAGAGATCTAAATAGGGATCTGGACCTTAATTCTTAGGTCTTCGGTCCATTATCGAGTAAAACTGGTCCTAACAACTTGTTGGATATGTGTCCAATTGGACCCGTTGACAACCACCCAAAATGCTTAAGTCCAAGTTGGCAAATAGTAATCATCATCATTTATTAACCACACCCACACTTCATGAGTTTTAGATGTGACACTATGTTTGGGGTTGAGGTGTTACAAATTCCTCTTTCGACGTTCTCATGTGCAGATCTAACTTAGTATAACAACATATTAATCAAAATAACATAAGAACATCACAATAATTAAATCTATATCAAACAATAACAAATCTCACAATCTATATCGACAATGACTTAAAAATTTTAACTGATCATCATTAAAGATTGAGCTTATAATAGCTTAGTAAAATTTCGAAAATAGCAACGGAGAAACAATGCTATATGCATCACACTAACAACCGATATTGCATACATAGCTAGTTATAAGAAAAAAATAATTTCTAACGAATAATATCGTCTCTGTATATATTTAACATCATATGATTTAATGAGGATAAAAAAACATCACTACAGATAATTAATTTGTTTTCATATAGTGGATAATTGCGTGGTTTTAATATGTGGTTCTAATACTATGGAATCATTCTTAGCCATCATATCATCAAGTAGATCGATGTAGTTGGCTTCATTGGAATGTAATCAATGAGAATAGAGTGAAAGAAACATGTATACGCAGATGGGGTACTAAACATAAATTTTCATAAAATAATTGATTATACAAGCAATTAATTTTTTAACGGTAAATTCAAATTCAAATTGGTTGGGTAAGACCCAACCATTCCCACTATCCATCACCAACCTTTATAACCCCATCCCCACTATCCGACGCATCTCCAGAGAGAGAGAGAGAGAGAGAGAAGATGGGGGCGAACGGGGGGAGGGGGAATGGGGGACCGATCCCGGCGGCGTTAAGGAAGACTGTGCAAAGTTTGAAGGAGATCGTCAACTGCCCCGAGCAGGAGATCTATGCCATCCTCCACGAGGCCATCAATGGCCTCCTCAATCAAGGTCGATCCTTTCATTCTTTTTATCTGTTCAGATTCTCTATTAGAGATTGAGAGGAGTAAAGACGGGATCTTGATGGGGGGTTTTTATTCCTTTTCTTTATATTTGTTTTGGTCGAATTGACGCTGGATGTGTTCATGGATCAATCTCCATGGATCAATCTATAGCGGCTGAATCGATACAAGGTAATGATGTTGTTGAGATCAGAGGAAGAGAATATGTTGACTTTGGTGATCAAATATAGTTGCGTGTGCCCATATAATTCTCAAGATAAAAAAAACTATCTTTTCTTCTCCTTTCTGTTGCCGATGACGACGAGGCCGATCTTGTAAACACTGGTCTCTCTCTCTCGTTGATCTCCTCCTCTCAATTTTGTGGAGCTGAGGGAAGCTATGGTGATAGAAGAAAGCCCCAAAGGCCTTCTCCATCTCTTGCCATGTTAGTCACGGCAATGCAATCTATTTTGCTCTCTCATTTGACCTTCATCTTCTTTGTTTTGCTGTATAATTTTAATAATTCTGACATTGCCACAGTATAGAAAACATTAAATAATTATTAAATGGCAGGATCATATGCTCTGGGAGAAGATGCCATGATCGGTTGGACGAATCTGCAGCCAAGAGTTAGTTGTATTTCCATCACCTCGTAATTTTTTGGGTAAATAATCGCCATTATTTTTTTCCATCATTAAATTTCATTGACGCTGGTTGTGAAATGATCTGATGTTTGTTGGTGTTGGTTGCCTATTTGTTTGTTTATATGTCTCACTTAGAAGCGATTCAACTCTGCGGCAGAGTTATATGGGTGGTGGTGCGCTATTGTTTTGGTCGTCTCCTCCCCATCCCCATTAGCACGATGGGCCTCCATCTCCAGCGACATCCATGTGTGACACCATGGAACAAGCCACCGGGTAGGAGGAGGTCCTCTGCGGTGATCCGCGGAGGTATCTTTCCTCATTGCTGTGACATCTAAAGAGATCCGTCGAGCTTGAATCCTCCTCGTCAGGATTTCAAGGCAAGTACCGAATGTCGACCCTCCTTCCTTCCCCTGATGCTTCAGTCACAGGTATCCATTTTCTTCTTCTTCTTCTTCTTCTTCTTCTTTGTTTTTTCTTATGTCTTCATCCTTTATCCTCGTTACTTCTTCATTCCTTCTTGTTCTTCTTACTTTTTATCAAGATCTGTGCCTCCCACTCTTTGTCTTTCTTCCCTAATCATATCCCCAACAATCGAATCCCAATCTGATCATCCTCAACCTGTTGACACAAAGAGACCATGTTTTAATGATCTTGATGATGATAAAATCTATATAGTAATATGTAGGTTAAGAAACACAACAGCATACAAGAAAAAAAATGTATGCCATGTGCCCCTCTTCTCCTCTTCTTAATCATCTTCTCCCTTTCTTTTGTTTGCTGATTTCCCCCCTTTTTTTCATAAAGCAAACCATGGACCTTGTTGATTTTTCTTTATATTTTTATCAAGCAAATAGCCATGGGCTTTCTCACGGGTCAAATTGCAAGGCCCAGCAAAGCATCCCCATCCGTTGCTGCTGCTGCTTTCCCCTTTTTCCCTTTGCATTCATTCTTTTCTTCTTTTTTTCATAATAAATTTGGCATGTTAAGCCCATATAAAAAGTAGTAATCAGTAGTCTATAGAATTTTTTGTTTACTCTTAGATGGGCTCACACCAAATGATTGAAACGGGCTACACCAACTCTTTCTTCTTTTTGAGAACGACACAGAGAACCCCTAACTGTTGCTACTGCTCGAAAGAACCTCTTCTCTCGCTCCATCTCTCGATCCAGCACCTTGTTGCAGTCAACGCTTCACCATAGTTAAAGATATTTCTTACTTTCTATCTAATTCTTGGTCTCTTTGTCTTTGTGTCTTTCTCCCTCCTTAGTTCCCTTCTCCATCTACAGAATCTCCCACCTCCAGCGATTCACATTTGAGCAACAACTCCAGATCCATCGCCTCCACATGGGAGCCTGCACCCCCTTTCTCAATTCAAGCCATGCACTTTTCTTCAACTACTTTGAAATAATTCAAGCCATGCACTTTTCTTCCATATTGGAAATAGTCAGATTAATTGGTTTGACTAATAATATCAAATGTGGAGCCGTAAGATGAACTGTTTTGATTAAGAACATCAGATTAACTAGTTTGAAGCAATGAATGGAGCCGTCAGATCAATATCAAATCAGATTAATAACATGAAATGCATATTTATTTTGCAATGTTCGAAATATTTACTTTCTTTAGTTTGATTTTGAAGGTCGTATGTAATCCTTGCAGGTTGGAAGTTGGCGCTCCTTCGTCCTTATCTTGAGCTTATATGTGAAGGAGATGGAAGATGATGGAGATTGAAGATTATAATAATATTTTTGTATCATCTTTATTATAAAATGTTTACGAGCAAAGAGAGGATTAGGACTTATGTTAGTGTGAGGTAACATTGTATTCCTTCCTCCATCCCCTGTTTCTCTTTCTCAACCCCTCCCGTTCTTTGTCATTCATTTATTGCATTTTCTATGAGGGGGAGGCTCATCGTGGGCCTCCCTGCCCGGATGCTACCGCGAGCCTCCCCTCTCCCTCTCGGAGGCCATCATGGGCTACCCCATCGGAGACCACCGTGGGCCTCCCGTCCCCTTCTCAGAGGCCACCGCAGGCCTCCCTTCCCCCCTTCCGCAGGCTACTACAAAAAATAATACGATAAAAAGACAAATTCTTAAAAATGTCGACTTATTATAATTGTTATATGGTTTATTACTATAAAAACAAAAAAGAATAGAAAATTCATCGTGACTATAAAAATCAGATATACATCGATACAAATCAAACTACAAACGATATGATACCAACATTCAAATTATAATTTTCTTAGAGTAATTTAACGATTATAAGCAAGTACAGTCATGATATTACAATGAGATCAACAAAAGTGTGGGAGATAGAAGCTAATTGAAGCCTATGGTAGTTTAATACTTACCCAACACCTCTATGAAAGGCAAGACAAAAATGATAATAAACCGGCCCTATCTACGGAAAGCGAAAATAAGACGAGAGGAAGAATATAACATAAAGGTGGGCAAACAGTAAATGTGAGGGGGGGGGGGGAGGCCCGCTGTGGTCTCCGGAGAGGGGGGAGTAGGCCCACGGTGGCCTTCGGGGAGGAGGGGAGGGAGGCCCGTAGTGGCCTCCAGGGAAAAAGGGGAGGGAGAGGGAGGCCCGCGGTAGCCTCCGGGGAGGGGAGCGGTGGCCGGGGGGGGACGTGGTGGCCTTCGGGGGGAGGGGGGTGGCGGTGGCCTCTGGGGAGGGGGGAGGCCCGCGGTGGCCTCCGAGGAAGGGGGGGTGGCGGTGGCCTCTGGGGAGGGGGGGAGGCCCGCGGTGGCCTCCGGGGAAGGGGGGAGGCCCGCTGTGGCCTCCTGGAGTGGGGGAGGAGGCCCGCGGGTGGCCTCCGGGGAGGAAGGGGAGGCCACCGCGGTGGCCTCCGGAGGGGGGGGGGGGAAGGGGCGGAGGCCCGCGGTGGCCTCCGGGGGAGGGGGGGGAGGGAGGGGGAGGCCCGTGGTGGCCTTCGAGGGGGGGGGGGGGGGGGAAGGCCCGCGGTGGCCTTCGGGAGGGGGGAGAGGGGGCGGGGGATGGTGGGGAGGCTCGCGGTGGCCTCCGGGGGAGGGGGGAGGGTGGAGGCCTGTGGTGGCCTCCGGTCCGGGGGAGGGGAGTCCGCGGCGGCCTCCCGGGGGGGGGGGGGGGACGGGGGAGGTCCGCGGTGGCCTTCGGAGGGGGAGGGGGGGGGAGGCTCGCGGTGGCCTTCGGACCGCGAAGGCCTGTGGGGGGGGCGGGGGAGGCCCGCGGTGGCATCCGGGGGGAGGGGGGCGGGAAGGACGGCCGTTGTGGCCTCCAGGGGGGGGGGGGGGAACGGCCCGCAGTGGCCTCGAGGGGGGGGGGGAGGGTCGGAGGCCCGCGGTGGCCTCCGGGGGGGGGGGGGGGGGGAGGGGGGGGGGGAGGAGGCTTGCGGTGGCCCCTTCGGTCCGGGGGGAGGGGGGAGGGGAGGTCCGCGGTGACCTCCGGAGGGGAGGGTGGGGAAGGTCCGCGGTGGCCTTCGAGGGAGAGGTTGGGGGAGGACCTGCGGTGGCCTCCGGGGGTGGGGGGGAAGGCCCGCGGTGGCCTCCAGGGAGGTCCGCGGTGGCCTCCGAGGGGAAGGGGAGGCCCACGGAGGCCTCCGGGGGGGAGGGCGGGGGGAGGCCCACGGAGGCTTCCGAGGGGGGAGGGCGGGAGAGGCCCGCGGTGGCCTCCGAGGGGGAGGGGGGGTGGAGGCCCGCGGTGGCCTCCGGAGGAGGGGAGGGGGGAGGAGGCCCGCGGTGGCCTCCGGAAGGGGGAGGAGGCCCGCGGTGGGGGAGGGGGGGGGGAGGCCTGTGGTGGCCTCTGGTCCGGGGGGAGGGAGGGAGGGAGTAGGCCTGCGGTGGCCTACGGTGGGGGGGGGGGAGGGGAGGAGGCCTGCGGTGGCCTCCGAGGGAGGGGTAGGTGAGGGAGGAGGCCCGCGGTGGCCTCTGGGTGGAGGTGAGGAAGGAGACCCGCGATGGCCTCTGGGTGGAGGTGAGGAAGGAGACCCGCGATGGCCTCCGGGGGGGAGGGGAGGAAGGAGACCCGCGATGGCCTCCGGGGGGGAGGGGGGAGCAGGGAGGAGGCCCGCGGTAGTCTTTGGAGGGGGGAGGGGAGAGAGGAGGCCTGCGGTGGCCTCCGGTGGGAGTCCCACGATGACCCTCCCCCTCATAGGAAATGCAATAAATGAATGACAAAGAATGGGAGGGGTTGAGAAAAGAAACAAGGAGGTGGAGGAAGGAATACAATGTTAGCTCACACTAACATAAGTCGTAATCCTCTCTTCACTCGTAAATATTTTATATTAAAGATGATACAAAAATATTACTATAATCTTCGGTCTTCATCATCTTCCTTCTCCTGCACATATAAGCTCAAGATAAGGATGAAAGAACGCCAACTTCCAACCTGCAAGGATTATATACGACCTTCAGAATCAAACTAAAGAAAGTAAACAGTTAGGGGTTCTCTGTGTCGTTCTCAAAAAGAAGAAAGAGTTGGTGTGAGCCCATTTAAGAGTAAACAAAAAATTCTCTGTAGACTACTGATTACTACTTTTTATATGGGCTTAACATGCCAAATTTATTACGAAAAAAAGAAGAAAAGAATGAATGGAAAGGGAAAAGGGCGAAAGCTGCAGCAGCAACGGATGGGGATGCTTTGATGGGCCTTGCAATTTGACCCGCGAGAAAGCCCATGGCCAGCAGACAAAAGAAAGGGAGAAGAAGTTTGAGAAGAGGAGAAGAGGGGCACATATGTCCCTTTAGGCCCTTTGCCCAATACTCTTTTTTGTATATCTGATGATCAAAGCCCAGACAGATACTGTTTCATGAAAAATGAAAAAGAGCGAGAGATTTTTAGTGGAGTTTGGATCTCCCAGACAGATACTTGACCAAATATTCACTTCTTCACCCACAAATAAAAGAGGGCATCCACATATTTTATCAACTTCCTATTAAAAATACTGATGCCGTTGGCTTAGCAAAGCTGATTTCCTCGGTTCTTTAGAAGGGAATAAAATATTGCCCTGATTTAATGTTTGTGTTGCATCTGTATGTATTATTTTATGCAGGAGTTCTCCGACTTACCCTTCATATTTGCAGCATAAACACTGTTTATTACATGGCCTCCTTTCGCAACTATGATCTTGACAGTCCATGCTATGCTTCTGGAAGGAGGTGGGGTTGTGAACTGGGTTTATAGTTATTCTAAGCTCTGGAGTGCTGGCTTTCTGTCTCAACTTTTCCATCTTTTATGTGATCACTCAACCACTGCCGTCACCTTCCATGTTGCTGGTAATCTTAAGGTGGGCACGCCTCTTTTATATCTCACTTTTATCATAGGATATTATAGAATCTCACCATCACTTTTTACATTTTTTCTTGTATGTTGTATATTGTTTCTTAACCTACATATTACTGTATAGATTTTATCATCATCAAGATCATTAAAACATGGTCTCTTTGTGTCAACAGGGTTGAGGATGATCAGATTGGGATTCGGTTGTTGGGGTTCTGATTAGGGAAGAAGGACAAAGCGGGAGGCACAGATCTAGATAGAAAGTAAGAAGAACAAGAAGGAATGAAGAAGTAACGAGGATAAAGGAGGAAGAAAGAAGAAAAGGCAAAGAAGAAGAAGAAGAAGAAGAAGAAAAGAGATACCTGTGACTGAAGCATCAGGGGAAGGAAGGATGGTCGTCGACCTTCGGTACTTGCCTTGAAATCCTGACGAGGAGGATTCAAGCTCGACGGATCTCTTTAAATGTCACAGCAACGAGGAAAGATACCTCCGTGGATCACTGCAGAGGACCATCTCCTGCCCGGTGGCTTGTTCCATGTTGTCACACTCACACATGGATGTCCTGGAGATGGAGGCCTATCGTGCTCATGGGGATGGGGATATAACTCTGCCGCAGAGTTGAATCGCTTCTAAGTGAGACATATACAAAAACAAATAGGCAACCAACACCAACAAACATCAAATCATCCAGCGTCAATTCCACCAAAACAAATAGGCCACAATCAAAACCCAATGGGACCAAATCCAAAGAAAAGGAATAAAAACCCTCTCAATCTCCAATAGAGAATCTGAACAGATAAAAAGAATGAAAGGATCGACCTTGATTAAGGAGCCATTGATGGCCTCGTGGATATGGCATAGATCTCCTGCTCGGACAGTTGACGATCGATCTCCTTCAAACTCTGCACAGTCTTCCTCAACGCCGCCGGGATCGGCCCCCCATTCCCCCTACCCCAGTTCGCCCCCATCTTCTCCTCTCTCTCTCTCTCTCTCTCTCTCTCTCTCTCTGGAGATGCGTCGGATAGTGGGGATGGGGTTATAAAGGTTGGTGATGGATAGTGGGAATGGTTGGGTCTTACCCAACCAATTTGAATTTGAATTTACCGTTAAAAAATTAATTGCTTGTATAATCAATTATTTTATGAAAATTTATGTTTAGTACCCCATCTGCGTATACATGTTTCTTTCACTCTATTCTCATTGATTACATTCCAATGAAGCCTACTACATCCATCTACTTGATGATATGATGGCTAAGAATGATTCCTTATTAGAACCACATATTAAAACTACGCAATTATCCACTATATGAAAACAAATTAATTATCTGTAATGATGTTTTTTATCCTCATTAAATCATATGATGTTAAATATACATAGAGACGATATTATTCATTAGAAATTATTTTTTTCTTAAAATTAGCTATATATGCAATATCGGTTGTTAATGCGATGCATATAGCATTGCTTCTCCGTCGCTATTTTTGAAATTTTACTAAGCTATTATAAGCTCAATCTTTAATGATGATTAGTTAAAATTTTTAAGCCATTATATTTTATCAACAAACGATATAGTGACAGATTTTTCAGGAAAAATAACATTACTATCCCATTTTATTGTAGTGGACATTTCATTGAGGAATGAATAGTGTTTGAATAAAATTTTTAATATGTTTGATCAAAAGGCATAGTGCAATCTTATGATTTGATGAATAAAGCGACGTGACTAATTTAAGGAGGAAGATAGGGAATAACAACTTTTTTTAGAAGCATGTTCGAACAAGGGAAAACTGATAATGAAATTAAAAAATAATATATTTTATACTTCAAATGTGTTCTCTTGATAGAATAGGATTTCGAGAGGTAAGGTAGGATAAGTGATTCTTATGTTATATTCTTTGTTCTCTTAATAAATAAAGGATAAATGTCAAAGGATTATAGATATGCAGTAATCACAAGCATTTTTATTTGATTTTAAAATTAAATTGATTATGATTAGTTGTGATTTGCTCAAGCTCCATCATACATATGTATAAAAATGCTAACAATATAACCGCATCATCTTATTACATAAAATAAACTAATTCAGTTAGGAAAAAATTTTTAAAAATCCTACAAAAAATTATAAAAACCTCAATCCATGTCTAAAGAGACTTAGTAATAATAATGCATGCACCAAATAATGGTATGTCATTCATCACATAGGTACTAGAAGTACTCTTAACTCACAATGAAATGAAATGGAATGTCCAAAAAAAAAATTTCCGCAACAAAAAATAAGACCATAAGTTTTTAGGTTTTTCTTTTAAAAACATAAAAAATTGTAAGCTCAAAAAAGCCCATGTTATGTTAGGGTGTTACACTTGCTCTTTGCACCACCCGGTCGCTTCCTCTGCCCTTAGATCTTCGCCTCCCACCTCCATCTCCACCGTTTATCTCTGCCACTTTATCAATCGTCTGATCTTCTCCCCCCGATGTGATCTCCACCGCCTGAGTTCGCCTCCATCCCAACCATTGGATGTACATATTACATCGAGTTCTTCCATAGGATGGCACACCTTAATGCACAACCTAATCCAACCAGTGCCGTCCCTGACATTTCATGGGCCCTAGGCAAAAGAGAAGAAAAAGGCCCCTATAAAAAATAATTTAAATTTTTATTTTGTAAATTTCTTATAAATAAAGTTCTTTAATCTTTACAAAGAACTATGTATTGTTATGATCAACGAGCTTCAAACAATAATTAATGAATTAACATTATAAAAAATAATTTCTACAATCAAAATAGACATCTATAGATATAATGCAACTCAAGGAACGTAAATACAAGCAAAAGCTATGGGCAACAACTAGCAAAAAATGTACGGCATTTTTTTAAGTTCGGGTTTTAAGAACATTCAAGCACAGAAAGCACATATATCTATTGACTACAATAACAAAAATATTTAAAAAATTAAGAGTTTAATCTCCTAATATCAATTTTCCATATCATATGGGTTAGAAAAAATAAGGTTAGAGAATAATAATATTCAAGCAAGAAGCACTAAACAATCAAATACAATAAAAATAATACATGATTTAAACGGACAATAAAATAATAGTTATGGAAAAAATAATCAAGTCGTCAGTTCTTTTATTTAATAATGGTAATCATGCCAGGCTGATAGTTTCTATTAACAGTCCAAGATCCAAACATATATATGTTAAGAAAATAACTTATCAATCACAACTAGCATTAATCTTGAAACCTAAATTAAATAATAAAGATTTAATGTTATGGAAAACAAAATAAGTTACTTAAAAATATTATTCGATGGTTATTCACATTCCAACTATAAAATAGTCCTACCTCAAATATAAAACTGATTACAATGATAATAAAAAATTTGAAAAAGGAAACGTATGTCCTGTGATTGAGCAATGAGATATAGATTTTTTTGTAGAAAATATAACAATTCAAGTGGTTAACACCACATTCTCAATCTCCTACAATGTGTAATAACTTTCAATTTTGTAATTTCTTAGAAAAAGATAAAAAATACCATTAACTGATGTCGTGATTTATGGGTGCCTAACAAGAACAACTAGTCATAAATTGAAAGCAGGAGAAATGCAGCAGTGGCGGAAATCACAAATCACAAGAGGAGGAGGTCATATTTGTCTCCAAAGGACACATTTAAGTTCAATGTGGGTTCTTATCTTTTAAGATATAAATGTGGCATTGGGGAATCCAAAGGCTTTTTAGACATTTTGGAATATGAAGAGTCAAATGACACATGCAAATGTAAATAATTAATAGACCTGTGTAGCCATTTAGACATTGGATTGATATTTGATAGGGATGAAAACGGTCTGCTTACATTATTCAAAAAATTACCGGATATGATATATGTTTCCAAATATTAATCGAATACGGATCAGATATGGATATGGCTTGTAAAACTTTTTCGGATATGGATGCAGATATGGTAATGACTTGAATATCCGAATCTAGATCCGGATATCAGAATAAAACATTTAATATTATTTTATATATTAGTTTATATAATACAAGATACAACCCCATGTTATTATATTAGTATTATATATTAATATAATACAATATATCAATGATATTAATAAACTTCCGTTTATTTGAGAATGGGCACGACCAAAAGTTACGAAATTATATCCTCCTTTTTGCTTCTGGTTAAGAACGCATGTCAACTCGACGATCCCTTTTGTCACGATGCAACTTATTTATATTTCATTATCAATTTTGAAAATCATTGTAAACTTTGATTAAATATCAATTCGTTATGTAATCATTAATATATTCGTATT
Source organism: Ottelia alismoides (assembly GCA_037367405.1). Taxonomy (NCBI): domain Eukaryota; kingdom Viridiplantae; phylum Streptophyta; class Magnoliopsida; order Alismatales; family Hydrocharitaceae; genus Ottelia; species Ottelia alismoides. The sequence goes on from JAZKJV010010385.1 coordinate 67,117, forward strand.
TGGATTCCATGTTTATTGGATCTATATTTGGATTCACTCTTTCATTGGTTCATATTTGGATTAGCTCTTTATTTAATTTGTATCCGGGTTCGCTCTTTATTCGATCTATATTCGGATTCAATAAATATCTTATTCGTATCCGTATCCGTATTTTAAGGATACGATTTCCTTAATGCATATCCGAATCATATCTGTATCTGTATTCGAGAGATGAAACGATATGGATATAGAAATAGGCATATATGATCTGTATATGATCCGTTTTCATCTCTAGAATTTGAAATAAAAATAATAAAAACTAACTAGATGTAGCCAATTTAGAAATGGGCCCCCAAAATTACGGGGCCCTGGGCCATTGCACCTCGAGACGAGGCTCAGGGACGACCCTGAATCCAACTATGGTGGTATGCATATTATTGGCCTGTGGACATCTTATCTTGCTTCATATTTGGAAGATGGCCCATGGCTGATATCTTCAAGATTCAAGTAGATTCGCGCCGCTTCTTTAGACATGTATGGTAAGTGTGGTAGTCTAAAAGAGGCAAGGTGGGTGTATAAAATAATTTCTATGACAAAATCTTTACAACATTAATTCAATGATAACTTTGTATTTCGTGTTCATGGTAGAATGACAATGCCACTAAGCTCATCAAAGAAATGGATGTAGTTGGCATATAGTAGGGGTGCTAAATGTGTGCAAGCATGGAAGATTGGTGGATAAGTATACTCGTTATTTTTGCGATGGCGACATGGTGGGAAAGGTCATGGAGACCAAGGAGTCGTCGAGGATGTCATAACTCCAACTGGTGGCTATGGAGATGGAGGGAAGAATGAGAAAGAAGGATGGATCTAAACATATTTTGATTTTTTTTTTCAATTTTCCTTCCCTTTTTGTCCTCAACTTCAAAGATAACTGTTTGAGGAATAGAAAATAACTATAGGGATTGCAGAGCAAGATTATAAGAGTCGTGATGTAATTTCAAAGATCACAAGGGTTTTATCGTAATTAGATAAGTGTTTAGGAAATGTGTAAAGTCCTTAATTTGAACGCATGTATCATTGTATATCCTCCAAAAAATCAAAGATGGATGGAAGTCCTATCAACACACAACAATATTGACCCATGATAAATAACAATTCACAATTAATTCGTTGTCATATCTTTCATACTTAAATGTATAACAATGAATATCATTCAATCGCTGCAATAAATTATATAGCAATTGATGTCCAAATTGACTTTTTCTTCCCATCATTATTAGCAACAATTGATGTAATTTCTAATGAAAGGTCAACTGTCAATCATCGTATTGTATAAAAAAATAGCAACAAAAATGGTATTTGTTGCGAAATACAAGAATAAAAAATAGAGTAAATTATATAAAAGTTCTTGAAATATTTATTCGATTTCAATATCATACCTGAACTTTAAAAATGTTGTAATGTGGTACTTGAACTTTTAGATTTGTCTTAATCTAATCCCTAGCTAGTGGAATTTATTTGATAATTTTGTCTTTCTACCTTAAATCACAACATCTCAAAATTGCACCGAGACAAATATTAAAGTTCGGATACCACACTGTTATCTTTTAAAAGTCCATATATGACAATAAAATCAAGTGTATAGTTCAAGAACTTTTGTGTAATTTACTGTATACAACGTTACAATAAATAAAATACATTGTTATAAATTACTATCAGAAGATTTTTAACAAATATTCCAAATTATCCATCATCTTAGGTCAACTTCATTGTAGTGAAACTAAAAAAAATGTTACATTTTTTCACAAATATTTTTATACATCTAACTTCACATACATAAGCATCATTTGCATACGTGCATAAATAATTTATGAGAATTGATAAGTGTTGTAATTATATGAATGCATAGAGATGCACAAAATTACATATTGTTCGTACAAGTATTTTATATGTGTAATTAGATATGGTATAAAATTTTAAGTCAGTGTAAGCATGCATTAATTATGTTGGTGATGTATATATAATTATGCATATATTCTGCTATATAAATTTTATTTACATGCCAATGCTTTATTTGCATGTACTTTATGTACATGTCACGTATGAATGTGTATGTATATATGTATTCCTACTTATTATTTTGAAAATATATGTGTATGTGGGCGCACAAACTCATGTTTTTTCATGCTCATCACATTTATCTTATCGTGTGTATGTATATGTGTGTGATCACGCAAATCCAAAGGTGAAGCTAGGTGCAAATAAACGCTTATCTGAACCAAAAAAATAAGACTGGCGATAGATCTATTTCCGAGCGAATTGGATAACATGGAGACCCATCCCGATCCCAGCTTCGGTAGTCTTTGCTCTAAAGATATGACGACATTATTATTAAAATTTGAATACAATACACATACATATATAGAATTTAGATGAACATGTATATCGAATAATCATATTCTTAAAATATGAATACATAAGCAAAAGAAAGTTGACGAGAAAAAAGATGCATCTTATGGACAATAAATATGTCTATCCATATACAAGACCAAAAGAAAAGATAGCGTTCCTCTGTTTATCGACGTAAAGGATTGTGAAAGCTTACGATAGTTGTATTTGAGATTAAAAAAATAAGATCAAGTATCTCTTTGTTACATTTTTGTAATTTATCCATATATTTTATTCCTCTCAGCTTAGGTCTGCTTCTAAACATCATCATTATTGTCGCTGCGTTTAGGGTGGAGCATTGGCTCGACCCGACCTAACCCGAGAAAGCTCGGCCCGAGCACATCAATTTTCCGTGGGCCTTGGACCGGGTCGAGGCCCGCTTTTTAGGAAATCGAGGATCCGAGCCCGACCCAAGGCCCGCTGGATCGGGCTCGGGTTCGGATCGGTCTTGGATTCGGGCCGGGCTCAGCCCGCGCCTAATTTAATTCCATGTAGTTGCACTTTGATTCCAATTTATTGTTATGGATATAATTGATCCATAACACGTGAATATTGGATGTATTGTTATGGTATAATGTTACTACTCATGGAAGAAGGAAATATTAGACGTATTGTGACTATAAATCCATGTTCCCTAATTTGCTTCGAATATGATATTTTGAAATATGAGGGCTCGGACCCGGCTCATTTGTACTTCGAGTTCTGTCCCGGTCCGACCCGAACATGAAATTTTTGAAATATGAGGACCCGAGTCCGACCTATTTGTACATCGAATTCGGGTCGGATCCAACTCGACCTAATGCTCCACCCTAATGTGCTTGAATTGATGGGCAAAAGGCACAAATTCCGGACTAGATGTTGAGAGAGACTCTGGTATGAAGGAGGCCGTTTCTCGTTGTAACATCTGGGCAGACGCTTCTCCCGTCTTCGTCGCCCTCCTTAACTCATGCCCACCCCACCCCTCCCTCATCCTCATCTCCGACGCCTTTCACGATCGCTTTGTCGCCAACCGCCTCCTCAACGCCTGCGCCAAGATCGGAGACATGGACTCTGCTCGCAACGTGTTCGACGGAATGGCGAGGAAGAACGTCATGTCCTGGAACATCGTCCTCGGTGGGTACATTCAGAATGAGCATCTGGAGACCCTCGGAAGCTGTTTGATGAAATGCCCGAGAGGAATGGCGCTACTTGGAATGCCATGATTGCCGGAATCACGCATTTCGGGATTAATTAGGAAGGGCTCGAGCTCTTCTGCAGGATGAAGAGGTCGGGGATTTGTCCCGATGAGTTCCGCTTGCTAGTGTGCATAGGGGGTGCGCCGCCCTCAAAGATGCATGGTCTGGCCGCCAGGTCCATGCTTATATAGTCAGGTCTGGGTTTTTGTATGATCTTTGCATTGGCATCTCTCTCGCTCACATGTATATGAACTATAAATTGTGGGTCTCTGACTGAGGGGGAGGAAGTAATCGAAGCTATACCGGCATCTATTGTGGTGTCTTGCGATACTATCGTTACGGGGATGGTGCAGAATGGTGATGCAGAGGGCGCTATCCGTTATTTCCATCAGATGAAGCTGGGTAATTTAGTTCCCTATCAGATCATGTTTACAAGTGTTTTGACTACATGTTCGGAGTTGGCAACAGTCGCCCAAGTGGTAAAGATGGGCGTTAGTTCGTTTCTGGCTGTGAGAAGCCCCCTGGTGAGCATGCACTCCAAGTGCGGTCGCCTGCGTCAATCCGAGAAGTTTGTGGACTGTGAGGATTGCTTCCTATGGTTTCCATGGCCGTGGAGATCGAGCGGTGGATTTGTTTTTGAAAGGTAAAAAAATTTCTATTGTTTCTGCACAAAAAAGAGGTCACAGGGCGTTGCAAGCGGCTTTGTACATGGCCACAAGGCTAGCAGTTCAGCCTTGTGATTGGAAATAAATCAGCAAAAAACCAGCAGATAACAAGTCCAAAACATTGCAGGATTAGGTAGTCAATGTCGCAACATCCCAAGAGATGAGATTGATGTTGCCATCAGCTGAGTTGGCATCAGAGCCCCTCTATCTTTGGTTTCTCTCCATCCAGATCCTCCAAACAGTCGCTGCAAGTGCTGCCCTCAATCTCGTTCCAGATGAAGTGTTGTTCCCATGTAGGCATGCGCCCACCGAAGGGAATCCGACAAATGTAGATCAATTAGTATGCAAGGTAGCTAAATCAAATTGGCAAACCCCAGTCCAAACCCTGCATACATAAGGGAATTCCATAAGATATGGTCAACAGACTCCATTAAGGCCTCGCAGAGAAGACATTCCGTGATATGGGTTACTTCCCATCTTATCAAATGATCCCTAGTAAGGATCTTGCCACGTACAACTCTGTATAAGCAGTAGGCGTGCTTTGGAGCCGCTTTGCTACACCATACATCCTTCCACCAGGTCACAACTGGTACTTTGTGTCGGATCAAATTGAAGGCCGAGCGGAAAGAGAAACCCAATGGTCTGGGAAGCCAAGAGAACGATGGGTTTGACCCACCAATACTTGCTTCTAATGGACTTCGAAGGCGCAGCAACCACCTCTAAATAGGGGAAGCATTTGTCTTCATTTGGGCATTCCGGAAGTTAGATAACTGGAGATACTTGCTCCTCATGTAGGAAACCGGAGAGATTGCTCAGAAGTGAGTAGTCTCCATGCCCAAGCGAGGGTCGCCGCCCTATTGAGATCCCAGAGGGAACGTGACCCCATTCCACCTTCCTCTTTGGGAAGGCATACTTTAACCCATGCACTTTCATGTTTCTTGTAGTCCCATAAAAAGTTCGCGCACATAGACGAAATGCGCCTAATGGCAACATTGGATATAACGGTGCCATCAACCCAATATAGAAGAATGTCGGTAATTACAGTATTCAGTAGTTGGATGCGTCCTGCTATGGAGATGTTCTTTGATTTCCAGCCACATTGGTGTTTCCCTTATTTTTTCCTCTAAGGGGCGGATGGCTCTATTACCCCCAAGAGAATGCGGCAGCGGTAGGCCAAGATTAGTAATGGGCAGAGCTTGCCCCAAAAGAACAACAGCCGGGTTGTATGCAAACTCACCCTGAGCTTTTTTGGAGCAGAGAAGATGATATTCCTTGCATTCATCTTGAGTCCCGAGACATCAGGGAAATTATTCAAGATCCTTTGTATGGTTCTACGTGACTTTAGAGAGCAATGACAGAAGAACATCTGATCATCCGCATAGATGAGATGTGTTGGTGCCACCTTTGAACCCCTTCCCAATGGTTGAAGCACGGTGGA